>JASAOG010000106.1:2347500-2517904 GCA_030265305.1 Biomphalaria pfeifferi | reverse complement strand
GACTCTTTATATCTCTTTTTTCTCTTTCTGCATTTCTCTCTTTCTACCACTCTTCCTCCCTTTCTCTTTCCCCCCCCCTCCCACTACCCCCTATTTCCATACCCAGTGCGGCAATTCTCATTTTTTTAAAAACTCAATCACTCGATCTATCCCCCCCCCCCCCCCCACAACCCATTTTTCCAATTCGAAATTTCATTCTATGATTTAATGAACTCAAAGCTTCATCAGTTTACCACCGACCACTTCGTCTCAATCGATCAGTAGATAACATGCCTATTCCCTTTCATGGTGAATCTGTCTGTCTGTCTGTCTGTCTGTCTATCTATCTATCTATCTATCTATCTATCTATCTATTTATCTATCTATCTATCTATCTATCTAACCTATCTATCTAACCTATCTATCTAACCTATCTATCTAACCTATCTATATATATATCTATCTATCTTTCTATATCTCTCTCTCTCTCTCTCTCTCTCTCTATATATATATATATATATATATATATATATAGAGAGAGAGAGAGACACACACACACACAAAACTGAGCTTTTGGTCAAGGCGTGTCACAGAAAATCAATTTGTCTGTACGCGTACCGCACATTGACAGTCCCTGTCCCTTGACACACACATTTATCTCGCGCATGCGTGTCATTCAACCACAAAGTTAATTGACTTTAAATGATTTAAAATTTATTTTAATAATGTTAACATTTCTACATGATATCAATGGACTAAGACAGCTTTATGAAACCTTTACAAATTCTACTAGATCTAGCTCTTTTTTTTTTTTTTTATTATCTCCAGTTGAAAGGAAATTTCAAATGACACAGAACACATGCACGACACAGAGAGCTCCCAAAACATCAGGTTAAAATCAATAAGTCTGTGTCTCGAGGGAATCCTTGATGCATTAGAAGTTTTAATAGAATACTAAACTATCAAGAATGAAAAAAAAGATACCAAACAACTAAAGAGGAGATGTTTAAATATATCACAAAGTCATTCTGTTGTTAGAATCTGTATCTGGAAACTAGAGCATTTTAAACAAACATAAAAAAAATCAATGAAACTTGAGGGAGTGTGGGGGGAGTGTGGGGGGGGGGGGGGTTGCAAAGATTCTAAGGGGGCGTAAAGTGAAGTTACTTCGGCTCTAAATGTACTTGGGAGGGGGGCGGCTTAAACTCTCCTAGCTTTCTTTATATGTGCTAGACAATGTTAAGTAGGCATCTGGTAACTCACAAGACAAGTATTCGAACCCCCTTGATTTAGAAAAAAAAAAGAAGTGTTTTAGTTCTCGGCCAACAACGTCTTCAAAGAGAAGTAAGAGACGAGCATTGAAATAATTACAGAATCTTTAAAAAAAATAAGTTTCCACTTTCAGACCTTGCGATGTAAGGGGCAGATGATGTTAATATAATCTGTTTCTATGGCCAACGGTTAAAGAGCAAGCTGTTATGTGGCCAGCATAACCCTAACCCCAACCGCCTTTACTTTTCCTCAACTTATGTTAGGTACCCATTAGAGCTGGGTGGGCTCAGAGGCGTCCAAAGATCCCGAATTAAAAAATCCCAGCTTTCATCAGAATTCGAACCAGGGACCTCGGTACTGAAGCTAAAGGCTTTACCGCTCAGCCACCGCGCCTGCCAGCACCTGATATTACTAACAAAATAATTTTATAATAAAAATAATCACAAATAGGGACTTGAGTAAATAACCAAGCAACAAACGATTTTGTTTCATATTCCATATGCTAGGACAAATTCGTACAAGTGCGCCTTATGTCTAAAAAACTATGATTAAGCAAATTTTCTTATTAACATTCATGAATAAATTAATACAATGATACGCCTAAAACGTACTTATCTTCTCGTTATAAAGTACTAGCCGGATATGACCCGCGGCCTGCGGGCCTTAGTTCGTGTATTAATAATCTAGTGCAGTGGTTCCCAAACTTTTTTGTCCCTTACCATGTTTTCTGATTTTCGGTAGCTTAACTTATTTTTAAAATTAATTTCTAGCTGCAGTGTACAAATTTATTAATTTGCCGTATGTATTATTGTAAAAGTTTTCGCAAAGAGCAGTTTCTCGTGTATTTCTTGATGTTTCATATTGGGCTCAAATATTGGTCCTGCGGAGCTGTTTTCACTAACAGGAGAAGAGGCAAACGTGAGTTAACCAATAATCTTCGGGCAGTAGGGACTCATTAGCCTCTGCTTGCAGCCCACCTAGCCGAAGGAAAATAAAATTCAAACCTCTGCTGCTTTGCAGCTATACACCCAAACATGGGAAAGGTTTCGTGGGTCAGCCGTGGGGAAAATATGGAGCTGAAGACCATTTGGCAGTTTGAGGTTTAATGCTCATACCACCGATGTGCCCTTGAACTGTAGTGTTGCTTCAAGAAATTCGTTTCATAATATCAGATGAAGGTTTGTGTAAAGCAGTTTTTAAAACTACTTCAAGGGCTGGTAAAATCCATGTTTTATCTATAGTGCTTTTCGTATTTGGCTCTAGGTAAAGAGATCTTGTAAGACGCTCACAAACCACCATCTTTTCTATAGGATGTTGAAGAAAGATTTTGTGGGTCTATTCTGAACATTTTTTCTCACTTTTACCTTTTTATCAGGGTGGCATCGTCTCAAATAATGCTCCAGCTTAATTGATTTCATATGGTCATAAAAAGGTTCTTATTATAGACAACCGCTTATTTAAAAAGGAAATAAATAATCAAGGCTTAAAAATCAAGATTTCTGTTTGTTAAATATTAGTTACATGAAGACAAAATTAACTATTTGGATTAGTATTGTAATTAAATACAACTATTTTACTTTTGAATACGAAAGTTTATATTTATAACTAAGGTACAAATTATTTATAAGTGTTTGAAATAGTTATATTAATGGGGTGTAAACATTAAAGTCATAGACCCCCATGAACATCTCATAGACCCCCAATTTACTTTTTCACTTTCGTAGACCCCTTGGAAGTCTTCGTAGAACCCTGGGGGTCTATATAGACCACTTTGGAAATCACTGATCTAGTGGATTGGATTTAGATCTATGTCAAACTTAGCTAATGTTCCTTTCAAGTTTTTCTCTTTCGCCTCGAAAATAAAAGTAGTTTTACGAAAAATGGGTTTGCCCTTTAAGCCAATACATTCATATCTAATATAAAATGCCATGGAAACGGGTTTACCCGATTTGTCAATAATTTGAAAGTATTTCAAATACCGTGTTAGAGGGAAAGAGGTCCGTTGAAAGGTAACTAATAATTTTGATATAAAAATGAACCGTATGTTAATATCAGTGATATTTGCAAAAATCAAACCATGGAAGGTTCAAGCCTTTAGTTATATCACATTGATTGATAAATGCAGTTCATAAACTGAGATAGGAATGTCGTGCTGTAATATTTGCTAATAAAACTAAATTTCGACACATGTATCGATTTCACGGGAGCTTCTTTCTACTTGATGTATTTCAATAATTGGTTCCTACAATTGACTCAATTGAGCTCACTGGCTCATGACTGGATCGATACAATCTGATGACTGGATATGTCAATGTCACAATCTGATGAATGAATATGTCAATATCACAATCTGATGACTGAATATGTCAATGTCACAATCTGATGACTGAATATGTCAATGTCACAATCTGATGACTGAATATGTCAATGTCACAATCTGATGACTGAATATGTCAATGTCACAATCTGATGACTGAATAAGTCAATGTCACAATCTGATGACTGAATATGTCAATGTCACAATCTGATGACTGAATATGTCAATGTCACAATTCGCTCCCTCCTTTCACTTTAACGTCAACGGATCCCAGATGAAATTTTGGATTCGAACTTAGAAGAATGCGCTATATCTACTCAGCCACCATGTTGCAATTTTTCGTATGGCTGCCTGGTCGTGCGGTTTGCGCGCTGGACTGTTGTTTGGATTTATCGATGTTCCCGGGTTCAAGCTCTGCCCGCTCACATACCCCGTCGTCCTACGGGAGGTTTGGACTAGGAAGTAGTCAGCTCTGAAGGGAACATCCAACACATGTAAAACATGTTACAAACAAAACATTTGTTTCAATAAGTAGGCCTAGCTGGGCCAATGTGAAATCGAATTTCGATAGAAAAATTGGGAATGTTGGTTAGAACATATACTCTTATCTTCTTAATCACACTATTGTTGCATGGTGGGAGTATATTCCCGCGCTCTAGCGCACGGTTTGAAAACTATTATAAACTCTTAAAGCAGTTTGTCAATTTGGTGATAAGAGTCAGTAGAGAGTCAGTAGAGAGTCAGTAGAGAGTAAGAGAGAGTGGACAAAAAATAATTTCAAATAACAATTTTTTAAAAACTTAAAATGAACTGTAAGTGACAGAATAGAAAAAGCTAGGTAAAACTAAAATAGCCCAGCTTCCCTTAGTGACAACGTTTCTTGTATTTCAGTTTAAATGATGTCTGGACGTCATGAACAGATTGTTCCCCTTAGGTAATCAATTATCACCAAGACACTGATACTGTTGAGTTCTATTATTTATTGCTAATTCAAGGTCTACTCATCTCTCGTGAGCGACTCAACTACGCTAAAGATTTGGAGGAATCTTAGTCTGTAGGAAACAAAACACTTATAAAATATATAATGATATTACAATGTACACGAGGAAGGGGTGGTTGAAAATGCAATCTAAAAAACAAAATACACCAGAGAGAACAGAGACAGCCGACTGTGGACTAAAAGCTATTATGCAGCTTTAGAGAGAGATAATTGTTTCATGTACTTATATAAATGTGGAATTTATCTGGAAATTTCTTCGTTGAGTTTTTTTTGTTAATTTTTACAAAGCTTTTATCAACTCACTTTGTCTGGTAAGAGAGCGTTGATCTAAATTGAAACAAACAATACAATAGCGATACAATCTTCTATGCTTATAAGTATATCACTAGCAGAGTGGTTAGCACGTCGGCCCAAGTAGGGGCGAGCCACGAGCTCGGATTCAGCTCATTCCACCCCTCGTTTTTCTTTTTTGGGAAATGCCTTTAAAAAGCAATTACGGTAAAATTCAGCCAGATATCCCTTTCTTTCTCCCCCCCCCCCTCCCATTTTCCGTCTGGTCCAGACAAGTGATAGGATCATAGCGTAGTGAGAAGTCTAAAAGTATGAAGTGGCGCTAAACAAAAACAATTGGTAAAAATGTTCTTAATTTATTGTTGTTGGTCTAGATCTAGTATACATTTAATGACACGTCTGATTCAAACTAACTGATACAGTTACACTTCGTGTAAGCTTTGTTCTTTAAAAAAAAAATGTTTTGTGCTTTTCATGTTGCGATCCTGGCTTATTCTATTACAGCAATAAAATACAGAAACATTGAAAAAGAAGAGAAATCGACATTTAGAAATGTGAGGGTGACTTAAAAAAAAGAAACATTAGAAAATAAGAAGAAATATTTAAAGAGATTGGGAAAGGAATAGATAAGTCAAACAACTAACAAGGATACGATATTAAGTCATTCATTTAATAAAAAATGACTTTGTGCTTAAAGATAAAAAAGTATCATATTAATTTTTAAATCCATAGTTTATCAAAAATTCATTGATTCTGTACAACAGACACTCCAAGACAATTAGATATTTTTGAAAGCCATTATTTAAAAGTGGAAAATCTTTTCGACTCTTAAATGGGCAAGTGATAGAAATATTAAAACGATGTAATCTGTTAAACGACACGATCCGAATTCCTCTTTATGCTAAACAAAGTTAAAAGTAACATTTATAATGCCGGCTCTTCTTTTGTAATGACCCACGGTCAGAACAACGAACAGTTGTATTTACTTTCCCCAACCGAGACCACTCGTTATAAAAGGCTTCAACAGCAGCCTGCGACGTCAAAACCTGTGGCAAAAAAGACCAATAGCTCCTTGCCACGTCACAGGCCCGACGTCACGACCAGTGACGTGAGCAACAAGCTAATGATCTAAACTTTCCACAAGTTGTGACGTCGCAGGTCAGTGCTCAAGCTTTCTAAAACCATTGGTCTCGCCCCAACTGTCAGTGGACTCAGGAGCGACTAAAATGTCTTAACGGGATTCGAGTTCTAGACCACTCAGTTCTGACGCTTATCGCTTTTCCACCAAGCTATCTTGTCTTCGCTATGCAACAAGAAAAACATAGATCGAACCGATAAATATCAAACATTGAAGATTACGATTCCCCAAACATTTCAGATCACAATACATCCAACATTTCAGATCACGATACATCCAACATTTCAGATCACAATACATCCAACATTTCAGATCACGATACATCCAACATTTCAGATCACAATACATCCAACATTTCAGATCAAGATACATCCAACATTTCAGATCAAGATACATCCAACATTTCAGATCACGATACATCCAACATTTCAGATCACGATACATCCAACATTTCAGATCAAGATACATCCAACATTTCAGATCACGATACATCCAACATTTCAGATCAAGATACATCCAACATTTCAGATCAAGATACATCCAACATTTCAGATCACGATACATCCAACATTTCAGATCACGATACATCCAACATTTCAGATCAAGATACATCCAACATTTCAGATCACGATACATCCAACATTTCAAATCACAATACATCCAACATTTCAGATCAAGATACATCCAACATTTCAAATCACAATACATCCAACATTTCAGATCAAGATACATCCAACATTTCAGATCACAATACATCCAACATTTCAGATCAAGATACATCCAACATTTCAGATCACGATACATCCAACATTTCAAATCACAATACATCCAACATTTCAGATCAAGATACATCCAACATTTCAGATCACAATACATCCAACATTTCAGATCAAGATACATCCAACATTTCAGATCACGATACATCCAACATTTCAGATCACAATACATCCAACATTTCAGATCAAGATACATCCAACATTTCAGATCACGATACATTTCCCTGTCAGTTAGGAAAAGGAAACGAGGCATTATTTAATGAGATCTTTACTGGAAGGCTCCTGACATACTTCTGGACAGCTGTCTCATTGTCTGGAGTAATTTCTCACCTCATAGACATAAGTAAACACACAATTCACCTCACACACAATTAACCTCACACACATAAGCTAACACAATTCACCTCACAAACATGGAATAACACACCTCCCACACATTGCGACACATTAGTTAACACACAATTCACCTCACACACAATTATCTCCCACACATATGCTCACACATAAGTTCTAAACAAGTACGTACCTTCATCAGTACAGACTCACTCAGCTTTTCCCGGTTCACTATTTTAATGGCGACTCGTTTTCCAGAAACACAATGTACTCCGAGTTTGACGAGCCCTGTGCAGAGAGAGTAAAGGTAGCTTTAGATATTTGATCAAGGTAGTGTAGCGTTAGTTAAAATGATATCATCTTCAGGTGTAGCAGCTTCTGTAGTGTGTGTGTGTGGTCAATGTGTAAAAAGTGAAGCGTACGAGATAAAGTGAGAATCTAATATGCGGGTATAGTTTATGTCAGTGAGACAATGGGATGCAAGGTCTTCATTAACCTTAGTGGGATGTGGGTCTGCGTGGTGACAAATATTTGGTTATCAATACAATGATAGAAGTTCGAATAGGGTTAGAAACTGTACGATTTGAAAGTCTGGGTCATGTTTTGATTGTTACTTCAAATTACAGATTATTATGCCCAAACCTTCTGCAGAACGGCGGGGGATGTCGAGGCAGGGTTCAAACCAGGACCATTGAGAAGACGGTTCAGAGCACAGATCACATGACCAGGCAGCCTTTGACCATTTTTTCAAAAGTCGTCACTTAATCTACTGTGAATGCTCCCATTCCCCGAGTGCACTGTAAATACTTCTCAAGAGATCCCCCAGATTTAATGAAAACAGTAAAGTTCCTCTTTCAGACCTTGCGATTTATGGGTCAGATGATGTAAAGCTCTTCTGTTTTTGTGAAACATGGTTAATGAGGGTGTCATGTGGTCATCCCTACTCAAGTCAGGTACCCATTAGAGCTGGGTTAACTCAGAGGCACTCTAAAGGTCCCAAAAGTAACAAAATCCCAGTCTTTACCAGGATTCGAACCGGGACCCCTGCTTTGGAAGCCAAGCGCTTTACAACTCATCAAACACACCTCCAAATGAAAACAGAGTTTTCGTTTAAAAAAAAAGGATACTGTCACGTACACAGTTTCTATATTTAGCTCGTCAGCGACCTCGGGAAATTCCATCACGCGGAGGGCTATGTGTCAGAATAAATGTGATTGGTTTTGAAATATTCATTTTTGTACATTGAGCTGCATTTATTGGTTGGCATTGCAACGAGGTGCGTTAGACACGTGACAACGCTATACCCGGGGAAAGGTTCTAGATTTTTAGTCAGTCTTGTATGGAACGTGTTAGTGAGAACATGTACTAGAGTTTTGTATTAGAACTCAATTATATTATTGTGTAGATCAGTTATGTTATTCAAGTACATTTAACCATTGTAATTATTTGTGAATAGCTTTTTCAAGTTCCGAATTAAAGTAATTGTTTTAGACTAAAGAGAAGTTTCTTTATTGAATATAATAAAATACTTAGATCGACTTAGCGATTGGCAACTGCCAGGTAATCCTCTCATCAACTGGCAATATTCTGAATGATCGTATTATCAACTAGATCTAGCTACTTCTATACGATCATCTTATTAAAAGAACATTTCAATATCCTCCGCAATCACGATCATTGATAGTGTGATATAGATCAAGATAATCTTCAACGTGACATTTATCATAGTATCTTCATATATCTTGACATCTAATATCAACAATTGAAGATTGTGACAGATACCCAATATACACTGATCTGGGATAAAACGCCCAGCTTTAGAAACACTGGGATCAATGCGCACGATTACTGAGTGCTGATTTATTTTTTATCAAGCGAATTGGTTGGTGGTTATAATTAGATCTTTGCTTTACATAACATTAACTTTCATGGATCATGGGCACTTCACAATGTCCACCTAGACATGTTTACAGGATAAGCAGGTCTGCAACAGTTATTTCCCCTAATTATCATGAAACCTATTATTATTCTTAATAAACACCAAACACACATACACAGACTTCTACATTTCTAATGAAGCCAAAAAGATCTATGAGAACATATACTCTTTAAAACCTAATTCTAGATGCTAGAGATAATAAAAACAGGTAATTATCAACCTGCCTTGTTTATTACCTCCCCTACTTTTCGATTTAAAAAATAAACATGATTAAATTTAAAAAACCCCACTAAATCCTTATGATTACCTTAAGCTCATATTAAAGAAAACAAGAATAGTATTAAAAAAAGAGAATCCAAACTCTAGTAGTTAGAAATAGATTATATTGAGACACAGTGATTGCGGTTCGAAGGTATCAACTATATTTACAGTACAGGTAAACCAGGAAAGTACATGTCTAGTCTCGGTAGACAAATCCGTTCAGCTGTTTTAAAGTCGTTTGGCCCAGAATGTGCTCACACTGAGCTGTTATCCAATTATAGAACCTACAACCCAATTCAACAGTACCACCTACTATTTAGTATGTATTGATTCGTTAAAAATTACAAGTTATATTGTGCGTATGACATGGCCAATTGTTATATGAGTGTTTTTGGTGTATTTGTATGTGTTATAAATTCCCTTCTTAAAAGTCGAGACGTTCTGGATTTTTTCAGTAATAGATAAACTTTTTATGTCTCCGAATATTCTTGGGAATATTTTCTTTTCTGCTGACCAGCGAATTTGTTTTACACAACTAGTCAACGACTCGAAGCTTCACTGAAGAACTATACCTATACATAATTGAAGCCACTCTTGTATTTAATGTTTTGGTTGTCTCTAGAGGCGAGGTGGCTGAGCGTTAAAACGCTTGGCTTCCGAATCGGGGGTCCCGGGTTAGAATCCTGGTGAAAACGGGTATTTTCAATTTCGGGATCTTTGGGCGCCTCTGAGTCCACCCAGCTCTAATGGGTACCTGATGTTGGGGAAAAAGTAAAGGCGGTTTGTCGTTGTGCTGGCTACATGACACCCTCGTCAACAGCAGGACACAGAAACCTTACATTATCTGCCATATATTAATTTTTACTTAATTTTGTATCTCTAGATATTGCTTTGTGTCATAAGAGTCTTTGTCGTTTTAGCTCAAGTTTGCAACATTGATGTAATATTGAAGGCTTTGATAATAAACTAAACCAGTGATGCCCAAAATACGGCCCGCGGGCCAGAACCGGCCCGCGACATGGTTCCATCCGGCCCACCGAAGTGTTGGCACAAAGTGTAGAAAATCAGAAACCCTCACAACCCAATTACTTTTTCTCTGATGGATAATAACCATGACTTTTAACAATTGTGCGTTGATGAGTTAATGAATTGGGACTCTTAATGTAGAATCTACCAGGAAAATTGCACGGATCTTTTTTGTAGAACATGATAATAAGCCAATATATTTTGTTTTATAAAGAAAGTATGGCTGTTTACAAAACAATTTATGAACGGCAATATAAAACAAATATGACGGCATTCGTGGTTTGAGAGATTTTTAAACTACGCCTAGAGATTGGAGGATCGATGGGAATATATACCCAAAAGAGACAAGAAAATAAGTTGGGGGTAAAGCTAGCTACAATGTTGCTCACATTTTAAGTAGAGAAATGAAGCCATTTTCTGACTCTTAAAAAAGATAAACTTTTAATTTTCCATTAATTAATGTAAGTTCTAGTCAAATGGGTTTCTAATCAAATTGTTTTAGGTTAAATTCACTTAATTTAATTTTTGTACCTTTTTGTTGATGTGGCCCGCGACACGAGTGTCGGAAATTAAAATGGCCCGCAGGTCGATTTAGGTTGAGCATCACTGAACTAAACAAACTAAAGGACGTTAGACTGTACTTTCAAATTGCCTTAATAAATGCAAACTACCAATTGAAGAGCTTAAAAAAATTAATTCTTCATTCTTCATTTGGTGGCCTAGTTTAGTTTAGAGATTATGTTTGTTTTGTGAATAAATTTATTGGGCATTGTTTTTAGTAAAAGTCGTGACGTAGTCAGACATACGAATGACGTTGCATAATACGGGTACAAGACAGGATAAGAAATACGGCTAGGGCTTGAAGAAAGATGGATATTGAATAGACTGCTCATTGAAGCGTCGGATAGAGAGACAAGACGATCATCGCCCCCAACTTTAGTCAGATACCCATTGTGTGGGGGTGGACTCATGGGCGCCCTAAAAAGCCCAAAATTGAAAAATCCCAGTATTCACCGAGATTCGAACCCAGGACCCCAGGTTCAGAAGCCAAGCGCTGAACCACTTAGCCACCGCGCATCATGCATTAAAAATAGCTTGAGAAATAAGTTTCGTTTCATCGATCCAACTTTTATTCTATGTCAGAACGGACACTTCGGAAACACTGCCCTATGTCCACTCTGTTTCTAAATCTCACAATTAAATGGATAGCGATTTGGTAGCAATGTCGCAAGCTTAAAAGATTCTTCAATCGATGTCTACCCTTACTCCCCCTTCTCCTTGTTACTCCCCACCCTTTCTTTCTCTCTCTCTCTCTCTCTCTCTCTCTCTCTCACTTCATTTTTGATCTGTGCTTTCCGGAGGACCACTTCCATTTCAACTGACCGGAGCTCTCCACTATAACCCCCCTCCTCCCTCTTCCCAACTCCGAGATGCCGCTGTTATTGACCCATTGTGTTGGATGTCCGAGTTGGCCAAAGAACTAATGCCAAATATTTTTTTTTTATCAAACGATCACGATGACCCGCCCGCGTCTTGTGTCCCCAATAAAAAACTCGGATAAACTAAACACTCAGGGATGCTCACATTTCTCCGGAAAGGGAACCTTTTGAAAATAAAATTGATATTATTTTTATACCAGGAGATAGAACCTCAAACAGAGTCTGTCCATATTTATTTTCGTAAATGGCGCATCATACCAAATATATAAATCTGAAAGTCAGGTTCTTTTCCGGTTTGAGAAAGATGGGAAGAGAAATAGTGATATAAAAAATGAGTACAGTGTCTCTCCTTTTGACAGCTTCTAAATGTCGTCTCGATGGAGGCCGCGAGGTCGAACCTTGCCTGCTGTCGTCCTTTCCCGCCCGAAGCAGGTTTGGACGTAATCTTATCTTCTTGTCTTATAAATTACAGACATTCCTTCAAAAGATAAGATAATAACGTCGTACGCGTCATTATGTCCTAATCTAGTCCTGCTTGTTAATTAGAGACTTAAAACTCTGCTAAGTCATTGGTTATCTGCCTGATTCAGGCAACCCGTTTTATACTCTAGAGGCACTAGGGAAGCAAGATTATCTGTAAATTATTACATATGGAATAAGAAATTTTCACAGTATGTTTGTGTCTTTCTGGGTGCTTTATTATTTATTTGTTTATTTGGTTTGATAATTTTTTTTATTTCGGCAGGAATGTCTTCAACTTGTAATGCGGAATAATATACTGTTGTAGACTATGATATTAAAAAAATAAAGCTCTCAATACTATTATTGTCTTCAAGTTTTTGAATTTTAAAATCAATGGACCTCATTCCCCAATCGTAAACAAACAACATTTAGCCACGTGATAATATTAATAAAACAAGAAAAAAAACTGTCACGTAATAGCCTGTGTGTATTACGTAAGTTGTATAGAATAGATAAAGGATCACGTGATTGGTGAATGAGGTCCATTGTGAGTACGAAAACTTCATATCTTTGATATAGAATAAGTTTTCATTCAAATTTAAACCTTATTCAAATTTGTTAAACCATGACGTCTTCCGAGATTGAATCATTAATATCGAATAAAGCCAACACGTTTCAATCTCATAACGAAGTGCACATACATAATTAAATTTCTATTAAACATGTCTTTAGTGGGTTCAATGGTTAGGTAGTATGTCTTTGATATTAAATAATATTTCTATTACTATTATTATATTTTTAGGTTAATCACTTTTCAATTGTTTATGATTTAATACTTCTGAATTATGAGAACTTATAATAATAAATCTGTAAAAAAAAAAAGCCAACTAAAGAGGCAAGATGGCCCTTAAAAGAGGCACATAAAGCCCAAAAAAAGAGGCAAAGAAAAGAAGCCTGAGGCCCAAGGATTCCGATGATGATAAAGCTAACATTGAATAGAGCGAATTCTGAGGTTTCCTATTAAAAAAACAAAAGAACATGGAGTTGTGAGAATAAAGGCGATCAAGGCTAAGTTTCCGCTCAATTTATTCTGACCAGTTCACGTGTCCCTAACAATCAATGCAGAGCCTTTTCAGTGTTACAAATTGAGTCAGTTTTTTTAACACTGTTTTACGTTTATGTTAATGTATTCTAGTTAAACACCCATGTGGCCTACATAATCAAAGAAAAAAATAACACACAAAAAATTTTACTAAAATACTTCACTAATAAATAAAAAAAAAATTGTGTCATAAATAAACCAAGCTTGAACATTGTATGAATGTTAAGCGTCAATGATATTATTGAAATATTGAAATGATTAAAACAGCCTTCAAATTATCGCACAGTTTGTAATAGGTATTGTCACTTTAAATATCCAAATCAATGCAGGCGCCTCTTACTTCGCGTATGAAAATCAAAGCTGGATTTGAACTACAATTTGTCAATATACTTGCCGGAGAATCGGTGGTAAAGCACTTAACTCCCGAACCACAAGGCCCAGTGTTCTAATCCTGGTGAAGACTGAAATTTTTAATTTCGGAATCCATAGGACGCCTCTGAGTCCGCCCAGCACTAATGGGTACCTGACGTTGGGGACAAGTAAAGGCTGCTGGTCGTTGTGCTGGCCACATGACACCCTCGTTACCCTTGGGCCACAGAAACAGACATTTACATCATCTACCCTAAAAACCACAAGGTCTGAAGGGTAAGCTTACGTTTATTTGCCGATTTATGAAAACCAAGCAATGCAAATTTTGATAGAGTCCAGGGCCACATGAAACAGTTTAGCAACCGCCTCGTTATGTAGGGACAAAATCAACATTCTGGACACTGTTGAGCCCTATCCTGAAGAAAAAGATGCGGTCGCTGAAGAAAGGGGGAGGAGACAACAGATTCTTTTTATTTTCCACACGCCCCCAACCCCCAGCTGTGTTACCGAAACGATAACCTGGCCTCCTTTGATCGGTGTCTGCAACATTCAAGCCTGTCCGTATTCAGACGGGAATATCAGCCAGACCCCCCGATGAGACCAGGCATCGATCTGGTGTGCTTAACCATCGACTAACCTCCCCTTGTGTGCTGGAATCGATAAAGTGCAGTCTCTGAAAGAAAAATATTTTCTCAGGCTAATTTTAATAAGCTCTGAATTATACAACACTCGTGAATTGTTTCTAAAGCAAGATTGAAAAAACAACAACAACAAAACATATTGTGTATTTGTTTCCTGGACGCATTCGTAGACTAGATCTATATGTAAAGTTCCCCTTTCAGACCATGTGGTCTATAGGGCAGATGATGTAAAGGTCATCCTTTTCTGTCCTATCTATAAAAGTTCTGTATTCATTTGCATTCTTTAAAGTATCTTGTTTTTTTTTAACTTTAGAAAATCAATTAGTCAAATAAAACGTATTTCAACATTTACATCATGTCTGATTTATCAGATTGATAATATGCCATATCTGTCTACCTCATCTTTAATATAATTTCAATGTATGAATTCCAAATGTAAGTCTATTCCATGGAATGCCGAGCATATGCAGCCTCGTCGATATATAGCATACATATAACTAACTTTCACTTTGGTAGAGCAGGCATTTCTCGTTTAGAACGCTGCTGCGTCCAGAGTTTAGGTCAATATTTTTTTTCGCTGTCCATTACTTTCCTTGTCTACAGATGCGCCCACATAGCGCGGTCCAATGCTAGGTCTTCATAGAGGTTGAGGCTACCTCTATCACAGTAGTGAAATAAGATAATCCCGTCTCAGCCAAACATTCTGTTATCTTTGTATAAAAGATTCAGACTTCTTGTGTTTTTAATGTTATGACCATCAGACTATAAGATAAAACTGTTTATATGATCTTCAGTTATACAGATCGATGCTTCTGATTTTTTCCTTAACAAAAAAAAAACAAGGTTATAGAACTATGGTTCACATCCTTTCATAACCGTTGATACTATTTAGTCACTTCATTTGTCATCTATCTTAGGTCAAATGCAACAAGAACATGTTTTTTTAGACAAAGAAAGGGTGGACGTCGCCGAGGGCTCAAATGTAGCACAGTTTAAGTAATAAATGCACACCACTTTCATTAAAGTTCTTAATTGACCTCTGCACAAGCTTTAAATACAACGCTTTAATTTGATTTTATCTCATACCAGATATCGTGGCATTACGGGATTCATACTGTTTGCTAGTGTAACCTACTTGAAACTCTATGATAAATTGCTAATCGAACCTGTTCATCCCTTAGGTCATCGAACTGTCCACGCGATCAATCAGTTGCATGCAGAGATAATATTAAAGTTTAAACCAGCATTTAGATCTATTTGTGTACAGAAAAACAAATGTGGATTTATAGAATCTGGGAGAATAATGGGAAATAATGACAGAGCAAAGATGGGAGAAGTTTACCAGAGATACAAAAAAAAAAAAAAGAATAAGAAATAAGCAGAAACGTAAATAAAGAGAGGAGATAAAGAGAAAAGAGACAGAAGAAAAAAGAGAACACAGAAGAAAGAGAGCTAAGAGAGAGAGAGAGTGAGAGAGATTAAAAGAGGGTGAAAAAAGAGTAAAGAGGGGAAAAAAGAGAAAAGAGAGTCATAGAGATAGGAAGAAGAAAAAAGAGAAAAGAGAGTCATAGAGATAGGAAGAAGAAAAAAGAGAAAAGAGAGTCATAGAGATAGGAAGAAGAAAAAAGAGAAAAGAGAGTCATAGAGATAGGAAGAAGAAAAAAGAGAAAAGAGAGTCATAGAGATAGGAAGAAGAAAAAAGAGAAAAGAGAGTCATAGAGATAGGAAGAAGAAAAAAGAGAAAAGAGAGTCATAGAGATAGGAAGAAGAAAAAAGAGAAAAGAGAGTCATAGAGATAGGAAGAAGAAAAAAGAGAAAAGAGAGTCATAGAGATAGGAAGAAGAAAAAAGAGAAAAGAGAGTCATAGAGATAGGAAGAAGAAAAAAGAGAAAAGAGAGTCATAGAGATAGGAAGAAGAAAAAAGAGAAAAGAGAGTCATAGAGATAGGAAGAAGAAAAAAGAGAAAAGAGAGTCATAGAGATAGGAAGAAGAAAAAAGAGAAAAGAGAGTCATAGAGATAGGAAGAAGAAAAAAGAGAAAAGAGAGTCATAGAGATAGGAAGAAGAAAAAAGAGAAAAGAGAGTCATAGAGATAGGAAGAAGAAAAAAGAGAAAGAGATGAAACGATAAAGAGTGCGCAAGTGCTAATGGATGATAAAGAAAGAGGATAATACAGGGAAAGAGAAAGAGAGAAGGATTTAAACTGTCAGCTAGAGATATAGAGTGAAAGAGAGTGAAACAAAAACTAAATGATAAATACGTAACACATTGTAGATAATGTATTGTAAAGTTCCTTATGTATCGCAAGACAATGGAAGAGCCCAGATAAGGTGAATAAAGTTATGGAAAAAATGCGAAAGGAAAATGATTGTTAGACTAATAGATAGATAAATAGAAAGATAGATAGATAGATAGATAAATGGATAGATAGATAGATAGAAAGATAGATAGATAGATAGATAGAAAGAAAGAAAGATAAATAGATAGATAGATAGATAGATAAATAGATAGATAGATAGATAGATAGATAGATAGATAGATAGACTCACATATTTAACCAAGGACAGTCACCTATCAGATGAAATCGAACCAAAAGCATTAGCCGAAGGCAGTGAGAGGAAATCCTTTGTTGCTGTTGGACGCACCCCTGGGCGTATGACAAAATGACTGTACACTAACTAATCTAATTCATCATTTGCTAAATCATCGACCTACTCAATCATGAAGCACGCTCGAGAATTCAATTCACGCAATGGTTCGGGTTCCAGCATGTTTAATTTGACCTACATACATTATGTATTTATAATAATTAATAATTAATATAATACATGTAATAATAATAATAATACATGTAATAATAATAATAATACATGTAATAATACGATAGGTCAATTTATACTTCGTGTACACAGACACAGTTACACGCACACACACACACACATATACATACATACATACATACATACACATACATACATACATACATACATACATACATACATACATAGATACATACATACATACATACATATATACATACACATACATACATACATAATAAGGCTTGCCTTCCAGTCCGAAGATTAATGAGGAACGCATTATTTCCCGTGGTTACGCAGCCCCAGCTGTGCTCTACATATTCTGCCCCCTATAGCGCAGGCATAACCTTTGCCCACCTTTGTCAATTGAGATTTTCTGTCAACGCCCGTCATTGGCAGCGGATTTTCTTTTGGTCTCAAAGTAAGCGTATATCTCATACGTACATACATACATACCTATTATATATATATATATATGTATGTGTATATATTGATAATTCGATCTGATGTTCGTCTGAAATCAGTCGTGGCTGAACTGGTAGATTCTTTATTGTCTGGTCTAGACCTTTTGCCCTAAAGCCAAATTGTGTTTGGAAAAACATTTTTCTCTAAGCATCTGAGAAAATTCAGAGATATACCGGGAAATTGGTAATTCCATGTTTTAACATCTGTCAAATATTTTTCATTTTACTTTATTGTGATGTTTCATTTTTCATAGTAAATATTCCCCCTTCCACACTGTCAAGACTGGGTAGCTGTCTTATTCAATTTTTATTTGTTTGTAAAATGGTTTGTGTGTTTCAGATTTCCTTAAGATTTTTTTTAGATAACTACATCCCCTAGCCCAAACGTCTCGCAGGACCACGAATGATGGCTGCGGGCAGGGTTCAAACCCGGGACCATCAAGACTGTCACATCTTTGTTTGTGACATGAATTAGTGGGAATCACGGAGTATAATAACTTTTTGTTGCGTTTCACCTCAAAGTGAAACCTAATCGAGAATTATGGGCAGGAAATCTCGTTCTGAGAGTTGACCACATGGTCAGAAAGTAGTAGTCGCCATGTTCTTGAAGCGTATGGATGTGTAATACAGTTATATGTGATAAGTAGTTAGCATGATTTTGAAATGAGAGGATGCATACATATTTAATGTAGCAAGTATAAACAGATGTGTGCTTATTGTGGTTAATATATTACTGGACATTACAATTGAATCATGTGGAAAATTTCTTGTATTAATTGATGGCTGAACTTGCCCTAGTATGTTAATATTTTATATCAAATAAATGTCATCTGCTATTCAAGCATCTATTTTGAAATCTCTATGTTTGTTGTGCAATTATAGATGCAGGACTCATTTAGTAACCTTACGCGACAAGTAATACAACAGTATTCAAGTGAATGAGAACATCTTTAAATTCTGCATAGTAGACATTTAAATGATATATACATAAATAAATGCTACACACTCTGCACATTACAAAGACCATCAAATAACAGTCCAGATCGCTTATCAAACGACTAGGCAGCTTTATAGGTGCCTACCCTAGCACAGTTTGCCGTTGAGCTCTAAGCTAAAAGGATATAAGCTCTAGCATATTGACCCTAATTTAGAAAAAAAAAAATTATTGATCTAAACAGTTTACAACTACATACTTTATTTGTAGCCCGCCCCCCCCCCCCCAACCCTGCCAACTTAATGAAAAAACAACAATAAACAAAAGGGAAAAAAACCATGAGAACATATTGAATGTTCTTAATACACCTTCATTATGTCCTCTTTTTTTTTTTTTGAGAACATCTGAAGACAAAATGGCACTTAATTCCTAGTTGGATGTCTGGCACTGGCACATTGACCCACATCAGCCAGCAGACTGTGGGATTAATGCTAAGTGCTAGGTCCTGTGTGCTGATCCTTGGCCCTTTCCTGCTAAGTGATGACTAGGGTAGAATGGAGGGGGGGGAGGGGGAGGGCGCTAAGTCTTTGTGTAAGCCAGGACAGGCTGCCATATTGATTGGTTCACAATAGTTTCGTGTCCCGAGACTATAAATTAGCGATGGGTTAACACGGTACTAAAGTCCACCAAAATTATGCTTATTTCAACATAAGATATATAATCCGATAATATAGACATCATCGTAAGACGTTATGTTGTGGAAAACATATTGAAATAGTCATAATGAAAACGATCGTTTTACATGCAGTTAGTTTTATGTATTGTTTAGAATAAGTACCAATCATAGATAAATAAGTCTGTTGAACTACTATTTCACTATTGGTAAACATGAGCTAATAGCAGTTCTTTGGAAGTAATCATTTTAAGAGTGATCCAATGAGGAATTTTATAATGATGTGACAGCCATGATTTAGTACAGCCCTCTAGTAACAAGAAACCTATTAAATATATTAAGGCCCCTTAAAAGTCTGAGAAGTTAGTCCTCACTACCCTTTGACTAGTATCACAATAAGGCAATTTTATTTTATTCAACTTCCATGATCGATAAATTCCTAAGCAACAGTTTTTGAAATTGTGTATTATTTATTGTCACATTTTTATGCAGTAGGCTAATATAGAAATATTATATTATTTTTAAAAAGAATGTGAGTCTTTTGGATGAAGTTAATTTAATTAAATAAAACAGGTTTACCTAGATAAAGAAAAAAAAAGTAAAGTTCCCCTATCAGACCTTGTGATTGTCAGTCTCAATTGACATTGCATGATTTAATGTTCACCTCATGTTAAGAGGTTAAAAGACACGTGGAATTCCCATGTAGAAAACAGGAAGTAGAATGAATAAAGTTGACTTTGAGTCAGTCAAGTGGTATCCTTTGAACCGAGCAGTCAGTTATATTTTTTGGTCCGGGACGGACAGTAGCGACTTAGAAAAGTCGAGTAATAATTTCAGTAAGTTGTAACTTTTGGGCAGTTGATGCCAGTGGTCTTTTTGAGACATGTATTTCTAGTAGTTATTCTGTATTATTCTGTACAGTGTTACCCGCTGAGATGCGGACGTGATTTGTAATATACTCTGACAGTTTAACATATTGACTATATTTGATACAGCTGTTATGTGAATAAGGTCGTTACTTGACTAGTGTAACTAACAATGAGTGCAGTGTTATTATTATTGTTGTCAAATAAACTTTATATTTTGTCTGCTGAAACGGACTTAAGTCTATTTGTGGTATCTATGTTTGTCACGTGTCAAGAGTACTCCAGGAAGCACGAACACAGCATTCTACACATTCGCGACACAGTAGTAGTGACCAGTCCCTCTATAGTCAAACTATATCAACGCCACGTCTCTAAAGCTGCATTTACAGCGATCTATAGGGCAGATGATGTAAAAGTCATGTTTCTGTGGCCAACGGTTAACGAGGATGTCATGTGGCCAGCACAAAGACCAAACGATTTAATTTCCCCAACTAAAGTCAGGAACCCATTAGAGCTGGGTGGGCCCAAAGATCCCGAAATTAAAAATTTCATTTTTCACCAGGTTTTGAACCAAGGACCTTGGGAATCCTAGCGCTCTACTGCTCAGCCTGTTAATAATCAGAAACTTTTAGTCATAGTTTTTGACATTTATTAGAGTTTTGTCGTGAGTTTACGTTGCTGACGATATATTGTTAGGTGTGAGGTCTAAAAAATGTGTTTTTTAAGTTCATAAAAGGTTGTGAAAAGTTTGAATTTTACTTATATTACACGTACTTGTCAAAACAGAAAATGATAGAAATATGAAAAAGAAAAGACATTTTACAAGTTTAAAAAAATGCAAAATCAGCATTATTCATGATCCTCTGTCCCAGGGGGAAACATGATATTAGCCATTCCTGGCAAGTCGGATAACATTTGTTGGCAAACTTTAGCAGTGTATTATCTGGCCACGCGTCTGTCGAGCCTATCCTTAATAAGGGTCTCAATTCAAGCCCATTTCAAATCTAGGATTATAATGCCTCCATTTGTGGCGTTTAAAAAAAAAAACTACATTAAAAAAAATATACAAAGAAAACATATGATACATTAAAATACTTTTTAAAAAAATTAGGTTTATACGAAGTGCAATTATAACAATTATTTCGGATCGGTCGTGTAATTAAATTTGTAATAGATCTAGACCTGCAAGAATAAATCTGTGCGATTAGAAATATTTTTACCAATTGTTTTGGTTTAGTTCTATTTCAAGCTTTTAGCTTCCACAATATGCTATGATCCTATCACGTCTCTGGACCAGTTGGGAAACTGAAGAATATTGTGAAGGGTTACGTGATCGTTTTTAAAATGCTAAACAAAAATCCACGAAGAGCACAAGAGTCCTCAAAAGGAACAATTCAACATAGGGCACCGCATCTGTCAAGTACGATTTTCAAGATATCAAATAAAATAAGTAATGAGGTAGTTCCTATTCTCTGACCTACTTTATAGAAAGTCACGTGACTGTGGTCTTATACAAGGCAATAATGGCAATATCTTCCAATGATAAGATGTAGATATAGATTTAGTGCTAGCCTAGATCTAGTAGACCTACTAAATAATCATAAAAATTAGTGAATTATCTATCATACTTTTTATTACTTAAAGATGTATGGATCTAGACTATTTTCATGTTTAAATAACAATGAAATCAATGAGGTCATTACTGTAAACAACACCCCCACGTGACTGAGAAGAGATCCGGAACTACCCCATTACCAATAGTTAATTAACTAATTGGCGATTTGTTAATTCATGATCGTGTTTTCAGATAAAATAAATAATTCAGCAAAAGTTTCAGCTTAATCCGACATTGGGTGTGGGAGAATTAATGTGTACAACCTTTTTATAATACAAACGGCCAGAGTTAGTGGACAAAGGCTTTGTAAAAAGAACTTGGACTAGTCCACGGATTCTATGTTTCCGAGCATTACCCAACCATCGACAAATTGTGAAAGAGGCTTGTTATCTGTGACATTATCTGGATGAGGCTTGGTCATTTATGCATTCTTTTTCTTCTTCTTCTGGCCAGCTTTATTGCTGCTGAGCTGTGAGCTCTTTTGCAGACTGTGCCAAGGAAAAAAGTGTGCTATTTTCTTCAGTTGTTCAGCACTGCCGTACAGGGTGTTGGTTATGTTGGGCTGTAGTGGAAGTAGGGTCAGCCTAAGGTGGATTAGGGAGGGGCATTCAAAGAGGACGATTTGCAGGTTACTTTAGAAAATGGAGTTTCTTTTTCTTTTCCGAAAACGTTTTAATTTGAGGCGTGTGTTTGCTAGGTCAAAGAGCGTGAATTTCAAACATTATTAATATCATAACAAAGATGATGCCTATTATAAACTATCCCGACAAGATCAACGTCTAATCTTTCGACTCAGAACCGGACACAACAGAATGAGACAACATATGTTCCGGAAGCTCAAAATTGGAATCAATGAAATCTGCCCATGTGGAGTGTCACCAGAGAATGCTGACCATGTTCTTCAAGGCTGCTCTCTTTACCAAGAGGCCTGTAAAAGACACTGGCCCCAAAACACCCCAATTTAAGAAAACTATATAGAGAGCTCCCTGATTTGGAAACCACTGCGCAGTTCATCTCATGTATTGGTCTAGTCATCAGAACGCTCCAACCTGAAAATGAGAACGAAGAAGAAGAAAACCTAGATGTCATTACGTCCAATAATGTATTTTTAAATATGAAGTAAATAAAGCCAACAATTTTCCTAAAAATTGCTCAGTTTGATAATAATATCACGATGGTATTATAAATTAAAGAAATGTTTGTTGCATTAAAGAGTGAGATATATCGATTGCTTGCCAAGGGCTGTAACCAGCGAGACCTCAAGTAGTGGATGCCATTTATCTCCCTTACATCCATTACTGAGAGCCAGGCTTTGATTACTGGAGTCTTCACTGGTGTCCAATGAATTGGGGTATTTCTTCCTACCCCACCCCAACCCCCCACTGTCCTCCTATCACGGTCTTCAAGATGAGCTGTAAAATCGAAATCGCCTTATCGATTTTTGATTGCCTGACGTTGCAAGACAGTGTTCACTTAAAAAAAAAATAAAAAAACTAAAGTACAATGATGTCTGGGGTCAGGGATAACAAAAGTTGACTTCAAAAGATTGGTAAAAAAAAAATTTTGAAAGCTTAATGATTCTTTTTTAACAGAGATGATTCGCTGATTACTAAATATTTATCACTGCAGGGTCGCGTTGTATGCGCTCAGGAGTGTTGTCTCGTTGTTTCTGGGTTCGAAGCCTACCCGCCGCCAAGCCTCGTCGTCCCGCGAGAGGTTTGGGTTGTTTTGAAATAATCTTCAATTCTGGAGGAATATCAGGAGATTGTACAACAAAAACATCTATGAATGGGAATTTAATGGAGTGCTCGATTTGTCAAATAGAAATTAAACCATTGTAAGGTGTACATTGTTTCTATCTATCTATCTATCTATCTATCTATCTATCTATCTATCTATCTATCTATCTATCTATCTATCTATCTATCTATCTATCTATCTATCTATCTATCTATCTATCTATCTATCTATCTATCTATCTGTCTGTCTGTCTGTCTGTCTATTTATCTATCTATCTATCTATCTATCTATCTATCTATCTATCTATCTATCTCTCTATCTATCTATCTATCTATCTATCTATCTATCTATCTATCTATCTATCTATCTATCTATCTATCTATAGTATCAAATTATGACGTTACCAATGCCTGACAATGTATCCCTCCTTCAAACAATCAAGGAAGTTGCCATCAACTTTAAATCTCCTAAATGTCAAGAGGAAGTGATACCTGGGCTGAATCAGAAGCGGACACTTTGATCTAACCTCGAAGATAGAACTTCTCAAACCGCTACATAATGCCAGCAGGTAAACCGATCACTTCTTGCCACAAATATCCGTCTCTCACTAGACTATAGGTGAGCTCAGAGGCTGAGATGCAATTGCTCACACTCAACACATCACGCCACTCAATGCTATCACATGTGATCTGGTAGTTTTCATTTAGTCCTGAAGTCATTTTGAATATTGAAGAACACATGGGCATTCGTAAATCCTACTTATTTATGTTTTCTAACCAAAGAGAAATGGTAACAAGAGAGAAAACTATATATCAAGCCCTTACAGTAAAATTGTCTTTGTTTGTTTGTGATCTTAATACAAGGATATAAACTTCACTTTTATCACTAGGGGACATCGGTTTCTTTTTATTCAGGACTGTCCAGTAAGATCAGCCATCAGATCTCACCTCTCTTTCTTCAACTACTTCTGTGATTTGTTACCAGAACAACTTAGAAAGGAACCCGTAAAGAGTGTGCAATCTTTTTTCATACTTGAAATTGACAAAATTTACATGACAATAAAATAAAAATATACTCTACTCCAAATTTAGGAACTTGATCTACAGCAGTGTCGGGGAACTTACATCTACTGTAGTGTCGTGGAACTTACATCTACTGTAGTGCTATGAAGCAATAATAATTACTAATTCTGTATTTCTTCTAAAAGTAAGGATTTATTATTTGTTGTTTAATTTTGAGTGTAGGGGAAAAGTATCTATCTATCTATCTATCTATCTATCTATCTATCTATCTATCTATCTATCTATCTATCTATCTATCTATC
This sequence comes from Biomphalaria pfeifferi, assembly GCA_030265305.1. NCBI lineage: Eukaryota > Metazoa > Mollusca > Gastropoda > Planorbidae > Biomphalaria > Biomphalaria pfeifferi. The sequence goes on along the minus strand of JASAOG010000106.1, from coordinate 2,493,125 downwards.
TATCTATCTATCTATCTATCTATCTATCTATCTATCTATCTAACCTATCTATCTAACCTATCTATCTATCTATCTATCTATCCATCTATCTATATATCTATCTATCCAGATAGAATGAATTAAACTTTTAACTTTTTCTATTGGGGACTGTCAATTTGCCAACTTTTCAGTATTTCATTACATTTGTTTATGTCTATTGAGATTTGTTTTTCAATACTGTATATCTCGTTCTCTTGGAGGTAATGTATTGCAGTCCTTGTAAAGTGTAAAAGAACGCTTGTTTTGATACAGGGACATAACTATCTACCAGGTCAGTATGAAGTATTCTCAGGAGAACCTAATGGCTAATACATTTCTTCATTCAATGCCCTAATAAGACTTGACATAGCTCTAAATTGCTAACGATTGTGTTGATGCTCGCGTTACTCTACGGGCTGGCGGCGTTGGGTTCAACCTAAAGTTCGTGGAGTCCGCAGTGAGTACCCAGATGAAACAGGAACGTACACTACGCCAAACTTTTTTTTTATCAAGATAGGTCTGATCATATCTACCTGGGAATGTGTGTGCGTATGTGTGTGTGATAGTAAGAAGTGAGCCCCGAGAGAAGTAATCACTAGATAGAGATAAAGGTAGGAAGGGACGGATACGGAAGGACTAAAAGAAAGAGAATGAATCTTAGAAAAGAGAGAAAAATAGCGAAAAAGAGAAAGAAAGACAGAAAGATAAATATAAAGAAACAGAGTAAAGAGGAAGGGAATGAGTGAGAGGGAGAGGGAGAGAGAGAGAGAGAGAGAGAGGGAGAGAAAGAGATACACAGCATTAAAAAAAAACAGATATCAATTGACTTAAGAAATGTAACGAAGTACTGAAATGTAGGCTAGTTGACACGTCCCAATAGAAAATGTCAAAATTTAATTCATTCTATCTGGATGGATGGATAGACAGACAGACAGACGTAGGGGAAGAGAGAGAAGAAAGAAAAAGAGAAAGAGAGAGAAAGAGAGAGAAATAGAGAGAAATATGAAAAAGCGATAAAAAAAGTTGAAAGATCAAAGATAAGCCTGATCTAAGTCTCGTCCACCAAAAGGTTACTAACTTCTACTCTCTACCTATCGGAGGTCAGTTCGTCGAGGTGAAAACGGGGTTATCTTTCCAAAAACAAAAAAAAATGCTGCATCATTTAGAAACCTAAATCTGCCAAGACCTCGATTCTCCCCAAAACGTATGCAAACCTCTACTTTATAAATCTTTTTTTGACTTTCACCACCATACAGCAACACTTCGTGTTTTGAAAACTGGCCAGTTTAAAAGTTGGCAGTAGTAGGGAAATAAATCTTACATTATTAATATATATATATATATATATATATATATATATATATATATATGTATATATATATATATATATATATATATATATGGCTGTAAATGTGGAGTTCTTCACTTTAGATAAGCTTATCACTACAAACAAATTTCTATTTCGTATCAATGAGGTGATCTTATCACATTGCATTTCATATCATTGTTTAAGTCTGATACACACAATTAGAACACAATTCCTATTAGGGAAACATTCTTCATACTTTTTACGTATAAAAAGGCTTTTTCCTTTGTAATTCTTCGCATCCTCTAACCCACTTTTACACATTTTGTTTTGGCAACAAAATATAGGTTATGTTTCACGTATAAGGCCAAAGACAATGACGCCATCGGGTGACATAATAGGCTAAAAAAATCTACTCTCGGGAGAAAATGTTCAGCTGTCTTTTTTTTTTTATGTTGTAGGATCATAAAACATGTGACGTGTTTTGTGAGTCTGCAGACGTCAAGCCATGAGGTGTAATCCCAACACGTAAAATCTGTGACCAGATTACGAAGATCATTATAATTAATTGTAAAACTTTGTTCTTTGTTTTCCAAGAGCTATTCTTTCTAGCTTTCGACCTTTCTATGTAGTTATAGTTGAGAGACATCCCCCCCCCCAACCCCACCATGGATCGAATATATTTCGTGACTTCCTTATTAGCCAACATACTGGAAAGTGAGATATTTTAAGCAGGTTGGAAATTTGATTTTTTTTTAATGGATAGATAATTGACTTGTCCTGATTTAAATAGAAACTCGGTTTATGCGCATAGCTGGTGCATTTTAAAGCATGTTTCTTGTTAGAGTTATCGTGATGAGTTATTTATATTGTTGAGGTTTTCGAATCGAATTTGTAAGGCTTATACCTTAATTTAATCTTGAAATTTGCTTTAAAAGGATTAAGTCTTATTAATTAGACCATTTGGTTTAGATGTCAAAAGAGATCAAGAACTTCCTGTATCTTAGTAGTCCCTTATTTACAATAAATCATCTAGTAGATGGTCAAACGAATTCACTAATAATATTAACCATACTGGTCACAGTGATCAGGCAATACAATAAAGAAGTAATTTACAAAACGTACTAAAAATGTATTCATTCTCTAGGTCTCTGCTCCATAATGAGGAACTGTGGCAAAGAACAAAGCAGCAGCCCACTGAAGTAGATATCCTTCAGAGACGCTTGGAGATGGATAGGACGCACCCTTCGAAAGTCTGCATCCATCATAGCAAGGCAAGCCCTCACTTGGAACCCCACCGATAGAGGAATAGGGGCAGGCCAAGGAATACATGGCGCCCCGATTTGGAATCAGATGCCAAGCAAATGGGCAAGACAGATGGAGAGACTCGCCCAAAACGCCTGGAGGAAGCCAGTTGGTGACTCATGCCCAGACCACAGGCAGAGATGTATGATATATCCAGAAATACATCCCCCTAGCGTCTACAGAGCTCATTCTAATTTAAATTAAAGAAAAAAACGAAGGTCAGTAAGTTAATTAAAAGAGTGCCGGACGCGACATAACTTAAATATGAGCTACGTTTAAACACATGTATCGCAAGTAGGTCAGCAATGGGCCTTATCGTCGTCAGATCATTTGCTTGTTTAGCAAAACGTCTTGTAGCGGCCATGTTTTCAACTACGCCGAAGACGGGCAGAACAATGTTACAAATCTTGGGAGAAATCCCACCGATCTTGCTTGAGAAAGACTAACCGAGGAAATGTATTGGAATGTTCTTTTTAAAAAAAGGAAGTTTTGAGTCGAGCTGCTAAAATGGTATTGAAAGTCCTTAGAAGATGAAAATTCTCTTAAATGAATTATATTTTTATCGTAATATTTTGTGATATTTTAATTGATCGATATTAATAATGAGTCATTCATAGACAATGAATTGTTTGTCTTTTAAAGCAAGACTACCCGTTGAACCGCTCTTTGTCAGCAATACGCATCCAAAAGACTAATAAGTATAACAAATGAATACCATACATGTTTAGGATTCCGTATCAATGTGTCAAGACCAAAAAAATGGATGTTTTTGATATATGTTTAACGTGGTACAAATGACGAAAACGAAGAGAAGTCGACTAACCTAAAAATAAGTCGACTTAACCATCTGTTGTCATCGTCACTGACCTAACCGGTACGCTATCCTCTTCCTACAGTACTTAGCTGAGATAGTGCAGTTGACATTTGCGATGTGATGTCATGAGTCTATAGATCTAAATGGTGAAATCCCTCCCACCTTCTCCTCGAGAAAGAATGCTGGTTAAGTGAATGTACACCTTTTAATATTCCAGGGATAAGCATTTAGATATAGACTTAGAAGACAATGCGAAAACATTTTTCCTGAACATTGACTTATTAATCACTTGAATCAATAAAGCTTTACATTCGGAAATTCCCAAACGCGATAGTTCGCTCAAGAACGCGATAGTCCTTTCAAAACCGATGTAGGATCTAAACCTAGGTTTAGTCTCAAGCCAAAATGACATCTATTTATTTTAATTTGAAAAATTATAACGGTCAAACTAGAGTTTTCCCCATGTGGCCAACGAGCTAGTAATTCTTTTCTCAGTAATTTCTTTTCTCATCAACTGTTAAATTTCTAGGAAAATCGTTAGAGCCATTTTTGAGATCAGCGTCCAGGTTCCAAGAAAGAGTGACTTGAGTAGAGCTATTAGTTTATTTAGTGCTAAGAGGTTCATTGTAAATCCTATTCTATTCCATCGTCGTTATAAGAGCGAGGATAAACTAAAACATATCCATCTCTAAGATAGAAGATTTTTACTGCTCTGTGTAGATCATATCGTGAGATCTGATTCCCACTTCTTTAATTTAACTAACGATACTTGAAACGCATCTGGGTAAAATCTCATTTTTTAAAGAAAAGAATCGATACTCATGATACTAATCGTATCGTATAGTCAAAGGCTGATGTTATTTGTGTTGGTCAGTGTTGCTGCCAACTCTGTTACATTAACTATCCACAACAACAAAAAATTACATTAATCAAAAACGGCAAGAATAAATGAGAATACATAGCCAAGCAGGAGATGAGAATTAGAACAACAGTTGTCGTTTATAGCCGAGATATAGTTTATTTTTATGTTGAGCTGAGATCAAAGGTCATTCAGTTGTATTCAAAAGGATTACTGTTACCAGCGATTACCTATTTAGTGGATTTTAAAACCAGTGCCAACTTTTAATACTCTCTAAATCAATATTATCATTTCACAACTGATACATTATTGCACTCTGACATTTAGTATAACTCTTGCTTTACCAATGTAAACACGGAGTTTATCTATGAAGAAAACGCTACATTGATCTGTTGTAGGAGGTGGTACATGGGGATAGAATGCATGTTGCAATGGAATAGTGTGGTATATATATTTTAAATATATATATATACATATATGTTTCCGTTGCGGTCATTGCTATGAGGTGATCCTATATCCAATTATATCACGGAGATTATTGTTTTAGGTGAGGTGTAGGAACCACAGAATTCGTCTGTGCGAAATCATAAAAAGATTAAATGCACACTAAATATCAAGCAGTAATACACTTAGAATTCAAATTCAACAATAAATTCTCAAAAGTAAACGTCACAAAGTTTGAAACGTATGGACTGAAGGACGCCTAAGCTCGTCTTAGTAATCGAAAAGTTCTATAATCTTTCCTTGCCGGGAACCAGTTATCTCCCTTTACTTATCTAAATAGGAACTGGAAGCTACTAGAAGCCAAAGTGAAGAAATACTTCCTGTTTACGTTTCTGTGATAACCTTGAAGCGCACCCCATCACAAGACAATGCCATCGAAACTATTACTAGCTTCAAGTAACCATTAACTTTGAGACTTCAGTCTAAATTCTTAAGTAAAAACTCAATACCAAGACATTTCAAAAGAACCCTCCATACAATGAGTCACTCTTTCATACCACTCAATTATATATGACAAATGATCAGATTACTTGTAGACCTATCTCAATTAACGTAAATAAAAACATATTTACAGTAGAATGTTTGAAATTTTAATAAGGAATGAACCGAAAGTCATTAAGACCGCTTGCACACTAAATGGTTTTCGCCGTGCGCAACAAACCGGACAACTTCTTCTCGTGTGGTTGTAGCTCTCACGAGATTTTGCTGTGTCGTGCAATATCACTATTGTTTTGGATATTTCAGCTATTTCACTATTTTTTTCTTTGATTTCAAATTAATGCTTTGTGACTGGTTTATCTATCGTGACTGTACGATCAAAAAAACAAAACAAAACAAAAACGTCTAGAGTGAAAGCATGCATGTAGTCACGTAGGCCACCGAGTCCAAGTTGTCGTAAGGTGACCGCATGTTCTGTGGTCAGGCACGGCTGTTTCAAAGTGCTGTACGGCTAAAGTATCAACACAGTGTTACGTGAAAGCTCCCGTGCTATTCTTTGCATCTCAAATCGTACTTGTTCTTTATTTGCAGTTCGGTGTAAACCGTGTAGTGTACAATCGACCTAATGATATTAGATACACTACATATTAATAGTAGGATGGTATAAAGTACTTGGCTGGCTGTCCTCGCCCCTGCAGATGATCGATAGACTATTGACCTGCTAAACCTCTTCGGGGTAAAGTGTCTCGATGTGAACTTTGATGGAGGAAGCATTAAAGTGCATGGTAAAGTGGGCTAAGATGGCTGTGCATTGCTTCATACCGTTCGATCAATGCGATGTAATACACCCTCGAAAGGAAGTCAAATGTCTTTGAGAGTCTTCCAAGACACCAGCGTGACGTAATACACGCCTTAAGGCTGGTGAGGAGTGGAGTGACGATAATCTACCATCTACAATTTTATTAAACTGGTCTTCGCCATCTTTACAGAAGAAGATGCCGCCTTTTTTATGAAAGGACTATAAATACAGAACATCGTTGTTCCGTCATTAAACATAGGGTTAAAGTTTAGAAGTGATGTGATAGGGTTAAAGTTTGGAAGCTATGAAAAAAAAAAAGTAAAGTTCCCCTTTCAAATCTTGTGGTATATAGGTCAGATAATGTAAAGGTCATCTGTTTCTGTGGCCTACGGTTGACGAGAGTGTCATGTTGCCAGCATATCGACCAACCGCCTTTACTTTTCCCCAAATAATGTCAGGTACCAATAACATTAGAGTATTCACCAGGTTTCCAACCTAAGACAATGGTTTGGAAGCCAAGCGCTTTATCGCTCAGCCACCGCGCCTACCTTAGAAGATATGCGACTATACATATAGGTGCCAGCGCGTATCGAAGCACTGTGTATAAAAAAAGAAGATGATTACGTCCTACGTATCATGCATTTAGTCATGCAAATTAACCCATGACTTAAATTCTGCCATTCACTGGTTTTCCTAGCTAGCTCAGGCAACCCATTCCATGCTCTAATAGCACTAGGGAAGAAGGAGTATTTGTACAAAATTGTCCTAGCATATGGAACGAGGAGTGTGCCTTTATCTTTGTGTCTTTCAGAGTATTTTATTAAATTTTGTTTTTGTATTTGAAGATTATGGTTCAGTGTTTTATGTATAATTGCTACTTTACTTTTGAGTCTTCTGTCCTGAAGGCTTTCTAAATTTAGTGATTTTACTAAGGGTGTTACTCTAGTCAAATGTGAATATTCATTTGTTATGAATCTCACTGCTCTATTTTGTGTATGTTCCAGTTTCTTAATGTTTTCTTGAGTTGAGGGGTCCCAAACGAAGGATGCATATTCTATTATTGGCCTAACCAAGGTTAAATAACATTTTAGCTTTATGTTTTTATTTGATTTATAGAAATTTCTTTTAACCCTATTGCTTTGTTGGATTTTTTAATAGTTTCATCAATATGTGGATTCCATGACAGTTTTTCATTTATTATAACACTTAGGTATTTTGTGTTTTTAGTCTGTGTTACTGGTTTGCCATGAATAAGATAAGTGAAATTAATTTGTTTTAGTTTTTTTGTTACTCTTAACAACTGACATTTTTCTGGGTGGAAAGACATGCTCCAATTTGATTCCCATTTCTGTAATTCTTATAATTCTCTTTGTAAAATATCTGTGTCTTGTGTTGTTTTTATTGTTCTATATATTATGCAATCGTCTGCAAATAAGCTGACTTTGGTTCCTGAAGTAATGCAATTTGGTAAATCATTTATGTAAATTAAAAATAGTAGTGGACCTGAGACTGTTCCTTGAGGTACACCTGAGTTTACTGTTATCGGTGTTGATTTAGAGCCATTTATTATTACAGTTTGTTCTCTCCCTATCAGAAAATCTTTAATCCACTGATGCAGTGGACCATTAATGACGAAATATTTTAATTTTTTAAGCAAACTATGGTGGTGAACTTTGTCAAAAGCCTTGGAAAAATCTAGTAAGATAGCATCTATTTGTTCACTGTTATATAAACCTTTTGAAAAATCATCAATTAGTCCTATTAGTTGTGTTTCACATGATCTATATTTCCTAAAGCCATGTTGGTATCGGGTGAGGACATTATGTTTGTCTAAGTGGTTTATGATGTTGCTACATATTATGTGTTTTAGGATTTTACATGTGATGCTGGTAAGTGATACTGGTCTGTAGTTTCCTGAGTCTGATTTTTCTCCTTTATTAAATAGGGAGTTGACATTAGCTTCTTTCCAGTCCTTTAGTACTCTGCCCTGGTTAAGCGATGCCTGAAAGAGTATTTTGAACACTGGGGCTAGCTCATTGTTAAGTTCTTTGAGTAATCTAGCTGAAATACCATCAGGTCCAGACGCTTTATTTGGTTTGGTGTTGGCTAATAGTTTTTGGATTCCATTTTCTTCTACTACTATATCTTCTATGTTGTCTACTTGGTTCAAATTAAGTAATATGTCTTTGTCTCCTGGGGCTGAGGATGCTGATGCAAAGTATTTGTTTAGGATGTTTGCTTTAGTCTTATGTAGAATTCATTAGCTGGACTGTTAATAGATGAACTTTATTGTGTAAGGCTTCGTAAAAAGACTCCTCGCATTAAAGAAGCGTTACAAAAATAAATCAAAGGAGATACTATAGACCACCATTAGAAGGAACTGATTTGAAATGCGTTTGTTAATTGTTCAATACCTCTGTGTTATGAAACACTTTGTTATTTGCGTTCTTAAAAGATGCTGGATAAATTTTTTTTTTAAATTTAAGATTATTATCACCCCCAAATCATGTTAACGTCACGGGTAATTTTGAATGTTTTGAGTCAATTCTGCCTATCTTTGATGTAACTGTTTTCAGAGTGATACAGCGATGCAATACACATCTGAAAACTTATTATCCTATCAATAAGAGCCAAGTGTCTGAATGGTTGAACAAGGCAATACATAGGATAGAAGGAGAAAGGATATTTCTACACTAATTGTTGAACTAATTTATAAACGAAGAGGTTGGAGACAGGATTAATTCTGCAATTGGACCCCACGTTGACATGCCAAATACTGTCAAAAACGCAACCTAAAACTCTATGGCCATATCACAAGGTCTTTCAGGCTTGAAAAAACCTTCCTTTAGGGAACAATATCAGGAAAAAGAAAAAGAGGCAGACAGAGAAAGTGACGGGAAGACGGCATAAAAGAATGGACGGACTCTCATTGAAGGAGATTCTATCCAAGGCAAAAGACAGTGAGGAATGGGGAAATATGTTCAACAGATCTTGTGTGGTGCCCCAGCGGTCTAACAGACTAAGAGGTAAGTGAAGGTGAAGGTAACTTCATAAACAATAAAATGTCCTTGATCTTTTAAGAAAGGAGAAAAGGTCACAGCCTTTATAGTTTAAATTGTTAGACAATGACCTAATGTGAAAGAGTTACAATGAATAGTCTTTTGAGACAGACAACTGAATCCTGCTATTAGTTCTCACTTCAGCTAACAACCAAAGCATACAGAAAACATAAAATGAGCCATTTCAAGAACTTCAAACCTAAACACCATTCTTATCTTAGTTTAGAAAATCCCCCCAAGTCTGGGCAAGCCACAACGAACTAGATACAACACTTGTGTTTTTTAATGCCATGTTAAAACAGAAGATAGTAAGGTCAAGTTGGTCATAAACCTAGCTCTCTGTAGGTCATAACACCTACGATGGACCCCCCCCTACCCTTTTCCAGACTTCACCCCGCCTCTCCAAGTTCGTCCAGTCTCAACGTTTCACCCTTATGGAATGAATTCTTGGAAACGGGAAAACATCCATCGCTAGAATGCGTTATTTTGAGGATAAATATATTCCTCAAGAAGGCTACCTCGTGAAAAATAGGAAAGAACACCTGGCTTGAGATGACCTAATTACCTCAAGAACGTGGGGTCAGAAGGGCATTAAATTATCTTAATACGGACAGACAGAAGACTTGATGCTTCTTATAAGATAAAGAAAGTCGTGTTTAAGACTTCGTGAAAGCACTATTAAGAGGAATATACATTTAACTCTTTGTCTACATACATTTAACTCTTTGACTACATACATTTAACTCTTTGTCTACATACATTTAACTCTTTGACTACATACATCTAACTCTTTGACTACATACATTTAACTCTTTGCCTACCACAGTCCCCACAGTTCACACTTAGAATTATTAGTTAAAAAATGATCAAGTATTTAGAGATGAGAAACAAAGTGATAAAGACTAGGTGCAGGGTTTTATTTATATTGCTTGTAATATTAGTGAACTTTGAATTATTTTACCTACGACTCATTTCTATGTATTCATCATTTCGAGATGCATAGAAGTACATTCAGATGTATCCAAAACCATTCCTAAGACGCATATGCTAGGACAAATTTGTACAAGTGCTCCTTCTTCCTTAATGCTATTAGAGCATGGAATGGGCTGCCTGAGCCAGCCAGGAAAACCAGTGACTTGGCAGAATTTAAGTCATTGGTTAATATGCATGACTAAATGCATGACGCGTAGGATGTAATCATCTTCTTTTTTGAAGTAACGTCTGTATTATATAAGATAAGATAATCTTAAAGGGTACTAAAATAAGAAAAAAAAATTGTCCCAACATGGCATAGTTTGGTTTCAGAGATGCAAAAGATGTATACAGTGTTTTAACTTCTCCCCAACTTCATATATTTCTTTCTATCTCTATCTACTAGTGAGCCTCGTGCGGGATGACCTTGCTAGCCATGGCTGGCTACCCACTTAGAATAAAAACAATTTAGGTCTCTGCTGCCGTGTAGCTATGCTCAAACATGGCAAGGCTTCTGGAAAAACTCAGGAGCCGGTGACCCTTAGGCAGCTTGTAGCACACACCCTGGCAGAATCTACCACACCTCTGACACCAAACTGTCTCGGCACATCCCGAGCCTTTGGATACATGAGCTGCGGAGGACTTTCTGGGCGGCATCGCTCCATGTAGGCTTCTTGCTGTTACGCCCTGACAAGGCACATTGGAGAGTATCACGAATAAATGTAAAAGAGATCTAAATTTCTGATCGCTAAAAATGTTTATTTCAATGTACTGTGGGAGAAACATCTCAATGTAGATTTTATTTCGAATTTAGATTTTTATTTACACATGAGTTGTAATTATTGTGTGCGGTACCTTTGTTGACTTACAATGTTCCAACTAAGTACTGTACATGTAATTATTGTGTGAGGTACTCTCTTTACATTAATTGTTGTAATTTAATAATATTAATAAAAAAAAGGCTTGTATGCGAGTCTATAGATTATTGAAGGATGCAGGATGCAGTACTAATAACGCAATAGTTGTTGTTTTTCAGCCTTACCATCAAACAAACTTGTACTGCTGTTCTTCTTAGACGTAGATTTTGTGAAATTTAAATGGTCTTTACAATTTTGCATTCAGTAATGCCAGTATTCGATTACTTTCTTTCAAAAAAACACCCTAGTGTTTTCCAGCGATCTCAATGTTTGTATTTGGGTCGAGAGGCTGAGGAGTTTATTGGTGAGCCTCCCAGACATTCCAGTTAGATGTGGAGAGAACAGGGGAGAGAACAGGGGAGAGAACAGGGGAGAGAAATAGTGAAAAGAAAAAGCTGAAGAGAGGCAAGGGGAAGGGAGAGAGTGAGCAAAAAAAAAAGCTTAAAAGAGTAGAGACGACTAACAGAAAGATGAGTGAAAGAGAGACGGAGAAAAGAAGAGCGAAAAGAGGGAGAGAGAGAGAGTCCAAGAAAGGAATATAGAAAAAGAAAGAGGGAGAGCACTTTGAAGGGAGTGGAAAAAAAGAGTAGTGAGATAAAAAGTGAATAACGGAGAGGCTGAAACAAAGAGAGAGAGAGAGAGAGAGAGAGAGATGGAGTGAGAGGGGGAGTAAAGAAGAGACATGAAGCGTGTGTGTGTGTGTGAGAGAGACAGAAATAGAGAGGAAAGAAACGGAGAGATGAAGACGACATTCCAGAAGAAATTACCATCGATCGCATGTATGTATTGATCCTGCGGTCTTATGGGAAGAACTGGGGAAGAGGCGGTTGTGGAAAGGGGCAGGAGTAGGGAGCTCTCCCCACCCCCGTCGGTCTATTCTATCGACCCGTTGCTTTGCTCAGCTGGACTGTACGTCCAAACCAACATACCCTCCCCCACCCCTCTTCAAACCCTCTATTCCATGTGTGTAGTCTTAGCGCGTGCTCTGGGTTTCTGGGTTGTTTTTTTTTCAACACATTAAAGGAATAAAGGTTCCCTGGTGAGTGGGACACGTTGACATACAGAGGTCATTGACCACTTCTTAAAACTCAAAACACTCTAGTAACGTTGGCACGTTTATTTACTTTATTCCAAACGGGAGGACAAGAGACACAATCTATTTTAATCCACAGAACAATAATCTGTACAACTTAGATCTACTCCTCGGGTGGCTGCCTGGTCGTGCGGTTTGCGCTCTGGACTGTCGTTCAGATTATCGATGGTCGAGGATTCAAACCCTGCCCGCTCCCATCCCCCGTAGTCCTGCGGGAGGTTTGGACTAGGAAGTAATTATCATCCGAAACATGTTAAAACACATTACAATCAAGGGTGGTCCTGCAGTAGACACACTCAATTGTCTACAGAATGGTCGAAAAAACTTATCCCGATTAGATCTATCCCTTGCTCCTCCCAGTCAAACCCAGTAAGATATTTGAGATACGAATCATTGCTATTGGTATTCTTTTTCCTGTGGGTGGCAGAGAAATGCAGCCAAAGGCAAGAGAAATATAGTACCAACAGACAAAACTGTATATTTATCAGTAATGTTAGTGTGTGTCATATCAGGGTCACAAATATTTTCTACGATGGACTGAGGGTGACAAAGGATTCTCTTTATCTCGGGGCCAAACCCTAATGCCTCTTCTGGGTGCCCAAAAGATAGATAGATAAATAGATAGAGAGAGAGAGAGAAAAAAAGAGAGAGAGAGAGAGAGAGATTGATTGGTTGATTAATCGATTGATAGCCTGTGTTCACAGTGTTCAATGGACCCGCAGCGCACGGCGCATGGTTCCAATAGACTCGAGGACATTTAGTAAAAATGGGTCGTGTTACACGGGGGTCGAAAATTTTTATGACCCTTTTGGTAGTAAACGTTGAGCACCCCTGAACTTTAAAATCAACGGAAAGCGCCATTATACTATCTTAAGCCTAACTTTAAAACTAACCACAAAGTAACAATCAATGCCAACATCGACCTTAGTTATAGCCCTAATCATAACCTTTAAAACCACTTATAACCTCAAATGTGGTATTTTAACTAGATCGTAATCTTAGAAAATCTCTCAAACTACAACCATTCAGTTACACCATTTGTTAGCAAAGCATACACGAATAGGATGCTAAGTAGACTATATATTCTCTTAAGAGAAAGAACTCTGGAAACATAGGTATACATAAGATGATAACGGGAATAAAACTATATATATATATATATATATGTATATCGCTCCCCCCCCTATGTTTTATAGCCTTAGAGAGCTTTGGCTTGCTTCACCGATACTTTTCCTCTTAGAAGAAGATATTTTTTTTCTTTTCTCCTTCCAAGCCATCGTAAGCCTGTCTCCACTTTGTCTGTCCAATTTGAGCCTCCGTTTCACAGTGACGATTTCTTTACGAGTTTTTGGGTCATAAGCTACAGAGACCGAAGTAAAAGTGTAAATGACTGCTTGAGTTTCTTTATAAACATACTAGCCGGATCTGACCCACTGTCAGTTGGGGATGGGGGGGGGGGGGGGAGGACATTGAACATACACTAAGGTCTTCGCCATTATCTAAGAAACATTTATGCCAAATTTTATCAAGATTGGTCAAACGGTTTTGATTTCTAATCGGGACATAGATACATAGCTACATACATATGCCTTACGTTCTGCTTTATATATTAGATGAGCAATGCAACCGAAATAAGGACAATACACAATGAAAGAACGTGTCCAACACATCCCATATTATTGATGTCTCATAAGAAAGAGATTTATCTCTGTATCTAGTACCAAGTTGTCAACTGGGGATGTCCAAGTCTTACTAGTCTAATAGCCTCACAGAAAAGCTGAAGGCAGATAACTGATGCATTTGTTAATCGGCACAACTAGTATTAGATCGCAATCTGGCCGTGTGGTACGCTTAGGACTGTCGTTTTCGATTACCTCTATTCCGATATCCGACCACCGTCCTGTAGGTTTAGGGTAGCAGTTAAAAATATTTTAAAAGAACGCCCGAAATATATAATTAATATCTATCAAGATGGAGGCTTGCACTCCGAAAACTCCGTGTCACCGCTGTATTTTTGACATAATAAATGTCACTGTGGTTATGTTTTGATGCTGTGATATTATTGTCGGTTTATCTATGTAGGCGTCTTGGTGACATTGGGTTCATATTATAATTCACAGAATAAGGAAATGACACTTGATGTAGCAGACACAAATAAGTTTAATTTAAGTAATAACACCACATATTGGATATGATACACAATTCAATTCAGGAATGACCAGTATTAATCGTCTATAGAAATATGGCGAATATAATGACAACTTAGTAACTAATCTATAACCAACTTCTTTAAATAACTAACTCAACTGCTTATATTAAGTGACTCTATCAAGTGCTTGCTACCAACTCCCTATCTTGACTGACTGCCCTTAACTCTGGTTCACTTAAGGTCAAAAGTGTTCACCTTAGGGCAACATGAGTTGTGAATAACATTCACAATATAGAAATAACATTCACAATATTGAAGTAGGGTTTCTACACTATGGAACCAACTTTGAGGTGGTGACATTACCTATCACCCCCCTTTTGAAAAAAAATTTTGAAGAAATTTTTTTTTTTTTAGCTTGACGACATAATTGTCATAAGTAGGATCAATTGGAATTCTTGGGGTCTATGAAATGTACAATTGCAGAGTTCAAATAGAACTACAAACATCAAATAAAATATATAATAGGACAGTGTTACACAAGATATTTGTACCAAAAAAAATTCATACAAGGGCAAAATTCTCTAATCCATCATATTCTTGTAAGGCAATTCAAATACTTTACATCTCAAATAATTCTTTACATGTAGTTCTAATATATACATCAATGTTCAAAGTTCAATATTTACAAGTCTTTATCATAATATTATGTGCAAGGTGGGACAAAAATTTCAATGACAATCTTCTATGTCACAATGTGAAAAATTAATACAAGTTTTTTTTCACAATATCTATTTATAAAAAAAAAAGTCTTTAACACTATAGAAATGTTAGAAGTCTGGTTTTTGACACCAATAGTACAATATGTACAAATCATGTAGAAAATGTTACAAGTAAGTCTCAATATGTAAGTGATGAGTATGGAATAATTAATTCAAAATATATGTTTCATAATTCAAGATTAAATTGCTTAATGAGCATTGTTACAAATTCAATGTATCTATTTACTTCAATATGAGGTTTGACATCTCCATAAAAAAAAAATTGTTGTGCATTAATATTACACAAGTAAATATGTTTACTTTAAGTATAAAATATTTGCTCAAACTATCAACATCAAATCAAAATAAATATCCTTCATAGTGCTTGTTGCATGCACCTAATGTTACAAATTAAGTATTTCTCCATATGACAGTTCAAATAATTTGTAGCTAGTAATGGCAAAAGTTTAATGTTACATTGTTTATCAAATAATTATTGAGTACAAAGTTCAAAAAAAATCTTTGTCAAAAAACTTTAACTGAGAAAATGTGTCAGTTGTGATACAATCTTTGAGGTTACATTACTTTGTTCAAGCATATATATACAAGCATAACATCCTACTAGTTTAGTTGTGTTCATTTTAATCTGTTGTGAAAAAATGTGTAAGTCCAATTAAAAAGAATAATATCAAGTTTTTCTTTCTGTACTTGAAATATCAAAAAGTGTATTTACAAGAATCTTCTTGTTGACATCAATGATTGTTACAAAAATATAGTTCATAAGAATAGTTTGACAGAAATGTTTTCAAAAAAATACAAGTGTATGTCAATATTTAATTATTACTAATTGACATTAAATAAATAAGTTACATTATGAATCAATCTCTTGTTTCAATAGTATTGAAAGATGTGACTAAGTTATATAATTGTGATAAATGACATAGTAAAAAAAATTCCAATCTTGTTTACAATAGCTGTAGAAAAAAATTCAAAGTTGTTCTCAATACAATGGGAAAAAAATAATGTTTACATTGTATGGAAAAAAATTAAGTTAAGTACTGAATAATTTGGGAAAAAAATTCAATGTTTGTTTACATTGTTGAGTACAAAAATGTTATTCTTGTTGACAAAAGAATGTGAAAAAATGTTGGTTACAATGAAGTAATCAAATTCCAAAGTTTGTTTACAAATAGAGTTTTTTTTAAAAATGGTTTCTAGTTCAATGTTTACAAAATAATGCTCAATGTTTACAACATGACATGATAGTTGGTTGTAAAAATAAGTGTGTTTACTTTAAGGTGTGAATCTTAAATCTTTGAAATTTACAATGGTGTCTTTAATTTTTTGACCTTGAATTTATGCTAGCTTTAAAGAGTTTAACTCTAATGTATTTTCCTTGAAATAAAGTATTACCAAATGAATTGATAATTTTACTACAATCTCTTTGTGTTTTCAAATAGACTAAAGCTGTTTTGTTTGATTTGTCTTCACTTATTTTGATATCCACCCATTTTACAAAAGCTGTGTTGTTCAAATAATTCATAATGGTTTGCCATCTAGTATTTCTTGAAAGATTTTCAACTTTAACTATATGATCTGTGTAATTATTTGTTTTGTTTGCTGCTTTGGTTCTGTTTGTTTGATATGATCTAGTGTTAGATGGGCTGTAGCTTTGCCATGTTCTTCTGTTATATTGTTGTTGATAGGATCTATTATAGTTTGGACTGAAGCTCTGATAATTTTTGTTATTTCTTCTATATTTATGGTTTCTATTTGAATGTTGCTGTTGTTCTGATGCTATTCTCTTTCTGCATTCTGCTTTGGTGTGACTCAATATGCCACAGAAAAAACATTGTAGGCTCTTGGCATATTTAAATTTATTTGTAGATCTTGAATGGTTTTCTGTCATTGTTGCAGCTACATTGTACAACTCCCTTTTGTCTATGGTGATGTTTGGGTGGGAGTCCTTGTAAGTTGTTAGATTAGATATTAATTCAGCTTCATTTTTTATTTTTCTTTCCTTCAAGAGCGCTTTGATGCAATCTCATTTGTGGATCAGTGTGTGTGTGTGTGGGGGGGGGGCTATCTAGGAGTAGGTTTTCCGTGCTGCCTTTAGGCGCTCAGTAAACATAACTATACTCGAGTCGGGTGTCTAACCTCGACATAGGTAGCCAAGACAATCTAAGATAATGCGTACTTAGCCTCTCGACCACGCTTCCTACATATTAACGTAGCTGGAACCGACATCACTACATTATCATGACTTCCATCTCAACCACCAGTTCTTTTTTTGTGTCTTGAAAATCAGTAGGATAGAGCAGTGGTAGCAAAGACTATAAGTCTAGCATCGAAGTGTACGGTTAGCACAAAGACCTATTTTCCAGCAGTTTTTCTTTGGCAGTCAACATTAGTATGATAATTGTTATGGGATGAATAGGTCGTATAACGATAGATAGATAGGTTGTTCGGTTAATCGATTGATTGATCGTGTGTTTGATTGATTGATTAATCGATTGATAAACAATTATAAAGAGACTATAAAAATAGAGTAAGGTCAGAAAAGAAGACAAGCTAATACGGTTGTATAATGTCCAAGTTAAGCTAAAGTCACGTGACTCAACTTTACAGCTATCCGGCTCTCAAAGACCTAAAATCACCAAAAGCAAATATTTGAATTGTCTCCCTCTTCCTGAGCTTCGATCGCGCCATCCCGAAACCAACACCCATCTTCTCATCCAGTCTAAAGCGACCTCCCCCCCCCCCCCCCCGACTTAAGCCTGGTGTGTGAGTTAAGTGAGCACATGGCCACGACTGGACTTAAGTCGAAACCTCTCATTAGACTTTAAAGAAAGACTCTAATTAACGTCCTTGACAGTCTGGCAGCATTGTCCAATGTTATTTTGTTTTGGTTGTTTTTAAGATCTGGTTTAGATTTTTTGTTTTCTCCATTTCACCAGGCTGTGGTAGCATTTCGGAAAAAAAGGGAGAGGGGAGAAGGGGGGGGGGGGGTGTTTAAGTCGACTATTTGTTTTGCCAGAGGGTCGACCTGAAAAGTCGGAATGACTACTTTAAATACATTGCAAAAAAACAGATCCTAGGGGAATAAGGAATGCGCCTTAAATCTTAATAATAATAATAATTTTATTTCTAAAGCGCTGTTAACAAACAAAATGTAGGCTCAAGGCGCTGTAACAACATTACAAACACAAACACGACAGCTACAATGAGAGTTAATCTAAAAAAGTTTTAAACAGATAGGTCTTAATGTTCTTCT
Source organism: Biomphalaria pfeifferi (assembly GCA_030265305.1). Lineage (NCBI taxonomy): Eukaryota > Metazoa > Mollusca > Gastropoda > Planorbidae > Biomphalaria > Biomphalaria pfeifferi. The sequence goes on along the minus strand of JASAOG010000106.1, from coordinate 2,474,860 downwards.
TAAAAGTGGTGTAGCATGTTGTCTGTCTGAGATCAATGGGGAGTGAGTTCCAAACCTTTGGTCCGTGCACTGAAAAAGCCCGCAGACCGTAGCTTTTGGTCAACATACGTTGACTTCCATAGGATAAACAGTCTGAATGGATGTCATTGATGTGAATTTTTTTTTACAGACATTGGTATGCATTTTAAACTTGCACTATTAGGGATATATGAATAATGAAAAACTTGATATGATACAGGTCGAAGGCTTTGTCAAGAAGATAATTGGGATTACAACAAGGAATTCTTAGAAAATTCTCAGACTATGGGAGGGTATGAGCAGCACAATTTTTAACCTGTAATTAGGAAACTGATAGAAGGGAAGGGGGGGGGGGGGAAGGGCTGGGGGAAGTGAGATATATTCGCAACAGAAAAAGTGGATGTGGTTAAAGTGGAGGAGCTTATTTTTGTGGTGGGGGAATTTATTATTATTTTTCAAAAACTTCATGAATCAATTATATGTTGTTGCTTTTTAAATGATAAAGTTTTTTCTTCTTTCTTTGTTGGTTTTACACATTCAAGATGTTCTTTCAGATTTGTAGATTATTATATTCTAGCCAAACCTTCCAGCAGGACTGCAGCGGCAGGGTTTGAACCAGGGACCATAGAGACGACAGATCAGAGCGCATACCACACGACAAACATTAAGTTGTAAAAATGTTGTCGTATTTTTTTTCTTTTAATTATATTTTTTCATAATGTAAAGTATTTTTTGTAAACTTCAGAAATTAGACCCTCACCCTCTTGGTTCCGATCTTTTCTTTTTAGGCTAAGGGAGATTGAAAATCATATAGGCACATTTTTTAAAGTCATCGAAAATACTTATTCTACCCCTGACCTAATTTTTTTTAAAAACTTTTTTTTCTCTTTACCAAAACCGTTTCCTCTTCAACTCTTCCCCCCCCCCCCCCCCACCTTTTTTCCCCCTTCCCAATATGACTGCCCATCACCCTATCTTCATGTTAGCTCGACCATCAAAGGCCTCATCAAAACGCTACCCAGGGCGAGACGGTGGGACGTGGCTGCGGGTCATCTGACTTGTACAGCCATAGAAAAGTGAAAATGAGATACTTCAGTACGGCGAGTCTCAAATTTGGACTTAGACACACATCCTTCCTTCCCGCCACTACTAAATTAAAATTGATTTTGGTTGTTAAGATTTTGTGTTCGATGAGTGTTCTTTTGAATGTTCGGGTTCTGGTCGTATCATATATACTGCTTTCAAAGTCGTATACGTTTCTTTCCTGCTTCTACTTTCTTTCTCTCTCTGTCTTATTTATTTTATATCCACTTAGCCTCTATTATTTTTATTTGCTTATTATCCACTTATCTTATAATAAAAAAGAGAGATAGATCGAGAGCGAGAGACAGAGAGAGAGAGAGAGAGAGAGAAAGAGATAGGAGAGGTTTGGGGTGTTGCGCACATTGCTTTTTTTAAATACCCACTACTTAGAATATTTCTATTTATACCATAGATACTTTGAGTCACTTTTAACTATCTACTAATCTTAAAGACCATCTAGCTGAGTCTAGGTCTAAGGACATTAAAAAAAGTTTCCATTTCAGACATTGCGATGGGCAGATGATGTAAAGGTCATCTGTATATGTGAAGGATGTGATGTGGCCAGCACAACGATCAACCGCTTTTACTTTTCCCCAACTATTGTCAGATACCCATTAGGCTGGGTGGACTCGAAGGCGCCCAAAAATTTAAAATCACTAGGATTCGAACTCTAACCCCCGGTTCGGAAGTCAAGCGCTTTACTGCTCAGCCACCGCGCCTCCCATCAAACCAATAAAACTTAACGACATTTTGCCTGGCGACATTTAGGCCTACTTTGATTAATTGAGTATTTTACTACCAATTTTACTTCCTAGCTTTGACTTTGACTTACAGATTTGTTATCTTCTTCTAGATGTATTGAGTTGTGTCAAGTCACATTTCAACTCAAGCCTTTTTGAGGCCACGCGCCACTCCTGCGTGTAATCTCGTTTGGGAGAAACTGCGTGGCTTCGCAACGAGACTTGGCGATTTCTTTATTTTTTTTCTATTTTTTTTCGGTTTTGTTTTTCCATTAGCTACAATGAGATTGAAGGATTGATATTGAGTCTTTTGGTTTCTCGGTCTCTTGGGATGAGGCAGGGATACCCCTCACCCGACAACATCCCCTTACAAAACTGAGATCCTATTTATTTTTTTTTATTTTCAACGTTGGTCGCAGAACTGAGAAGGGTCAGCCTGACTTTCCATTGATTGAGAGCCCTGTTTATCTAATGATCATGTGTATAGGGATGGCTACCTGGTCGTGTGGTATTTGCTATGGACTATGTTCCCAGGTTCGAACCCTGCCCTCCACCCCCCCCCCCCCCCCCCGTAGACCCACGGGAAGTTTGGGCCACTATGTAATAATCTTTAATTCTGATAAAGCATTCGAAAGACAAGAAATAAAGTACCCCTATCTAATTATGGCTGTCCAATATATCATATCGTCTTATAGTACGGTAATAAAATGCTTTTTTTTTTTTGCCCCCGTAACTATTGACAACGAGGAGAGCGGGAGTGAATGTACACTATGAACTCTAGCTTGAAAACGAGGCTCTTGACCTTTTTTGATCTAGCGCTTGAGCATTTAACCAAAAAAAAAAAATATAGCATTGCTCCAGTACAGACAGCTAACACAATAGAAGTGTGTAGTCTGTGTGAGTGAACTGCACATAAAAAGGCACCAGCACAGAATGAAGAATGAGAGGAGAGCACTAACGAACTAGCACGTAGCACACCAGTGTGTGTGTGTGTGTGTGAGGCTGCGTGTAGATGGCACCAGTGTCATCAGTCCACGTCATCGCGCGCGAGTCGGGTGACGCTCCGTGCCATTGTCACTACACGTGCTGTGAGTCACCGAGCACCGCTATTGTGGGCGGATGTGATCTAAAACAAAAAAAGAAATGGGCTGGGGGGGGGGGGGACTCACCAATGGTTCAATACTTCTTTCATTTTATGTGTGTAGTATCATAGCCTCTACATTAAAAAAAAAAAGCCCTCGCTCTCCTTTACTAATAGGGTATGTATGCTTGAAGGCATGATTAGCATAGGAGCGAAACGGGGCTCTGGTTCACCCGATGAGCGGGGATGATTTTAAATAAGGGAAGAAAAAAAAGGGGGGGGGGATGGTGGAGAAAAAGAAAGGTGAAAACAGACAAGGTAGATCAGTGGTGTAGCAACCATAACTTAAGGCCCCGTGCATTATAGAGCAGCCTTCCTCTCTCACTACGACACTGATATAGAGATGATATGTGATATTGTTATGAGATTGTTATGGAGCACGCCCACATTTTCTATATTAAACTTGCTACTCCTAGAAACAGTAAAACGTATCCGAAATCCTTTTCATTCAGATAAAAATTTAAATTGATTTATGAATCTATCGTACTCCATTTTTGTTTTCACTATGCTACTGTGTGAAAAGCACAATGGTCAATAACTTTTACTGCTACGTTACTAGTCTTAAAACATGGAGTCAAACTAGTGTATTAACCTGGAGATAAACTAGTCTCAAAACCTGGAGCCAAACTAGTCTATTAACCTGGAGATAAATTAGTCTCAAAACCTAAAGCCAAACTAGTCTATTAACCTGAAGATAAACTAGTCTCAAAACCTGGAGCCAAACTAGTCTCAAATCCTGGAGCCAAACTAGTCTCAAATCCTGGAGCCAAACTAGTCTATTAACCTGGAGATAAATTAGTCTCAAAACCTAAAGCCAAACTAGTCTATTAACCTGAAGATAAACTAGTCTCAAAACCTGGAGCCAAACTAATCTCAAATCCTGGAGCCAAACTAGTCTCAAATCCTGGAGCCAAACTAGTCTCAAATCCTGGAGCCAAACTAGTCTATTAACCTGGAGATAAATTAGTCTCAAAACCTAAAGCCAAACTAGTCTATTAACCTGAAGATAAACTAGTCTCAAAACCTGGAGCCAAACTAGTCTCAAATCCTGGAGCCAAACTAGTCTCAAATCCTGGAGCCAAACTAGTCTATTAACCTGGAGATAAATTAGTGTAAAAACCTGGAGACAAACTAGTCTTTTAACATGGGGCTAAACTATTAAGAAATGAGAGCATAATAGCCTTTAGATTGTTTTGATACACAGACATGTAGACATCTCTCTGTTTCCATATTACAACTACAATATCTCTAGAAGGTGTTGATACACAGACATGTAGACATCTCTCTGTTTCCATATTACTACTACAATGTCTCTAGAACAGGCATGTCAAACTCATTAAGGTGAATGGGCCGCATAAAAAAAACTTACTATGACCTGAAGGGCCGTAGCCAAAATCAGCTGGGAAAACAGCCAACTAATTGTATGTAAATTAGAAACAATACAATAGAATACGCAGGAATTTGTGGAATACCTGTACCTTAGTAAAATAAATTTGTAGTGCTACTGTAATAATAAAAAAAATTACTATGGTTATGCACTATTTTTGTTGTCCTGATGCTTGATATCTTTCCTGGGATACAAGTTTATTAATGTCAGGTTGAAGTTTGTTTGTCACGGACACTTTCATCACTGATGAGAAATTTCGATCAGATAATCTTGTAAGGTGAGGTGTTTTGTAGCTTTCATTGTGGAAAAACAATCAAGTCCGTGTCCAATGTCATTCAGAAACATCGAAAATTGGCGATGATTTAAGCCACAGGCATGAATAAAATCAATAACGACTGGAGCTGGTCGTAGTACATGTTGAAACTGTATTAACTTTGCGCATAATGCTTCTTGGTGAATGATGCACTGAAAATGATCAAATTTAAAATGAGCATCAGTCTCTTTTTTTGCAAGCAGCTTTGCACCAGCAACATATCTAACCCCAATCATGGTTGGTGCGCACCGTGCGCCATCTGTTGCTAGACTAGCTAGCTTTAGCAAAGGCAAATTGTACTGCAGTATCACCTCCTAGAATTTCTCAAAAACATCCTCGGTTGTTATAGTCTTATGTATAGTCGCTTGTTTTGGTGTTATGTATAGTCGTTTTTTGTGGTGTTATGTATTGTCGCTTTTTGTGGTGTTATGTATAGTTGCTTTTTGTTGTGTTATGCAGAGAACAGAGCTCAAGTAGCTCCTCATGTATCTCAAAATTCCTGTCAAAGGTCCTTATGAATATAGCCAACTGTGCTACATCCGTATGAAATTACCACATCTAGTTCTATGTAACATAAATTTTCGAAAATCCTTTTTTTCCAAATATCTTATCATTAAAGAATACGAATTTGATTGTTACATTTTAGTTTTTTGTTGTTTTATTTTACCTAAAAATTAGTGTTGACGGTTAATAGCTTAATAATTTAACATTATTTTGATAATTCTTGAGTTAGCCAAGCGGGCCGCATGCAAAGTGGTCGCGGGCCGCACTGAGTTTGACATGTCTGCTCTAGAAGATTTTGATACACAGACATGTAGACATCTCTCTGTTTTCATATTACTACTACAATGTCTCTAGAAAGTATTGATACACAGACATGTAGACATCTCTCTGTTTCCATATTACTACTACAATGTCTCTATAAGGTGTTGATTCACAGACATGTAGACATCTCTCTGTTTCCATATTACTACTACAATAGTAAACATTCGAACCCAAGACTTTCCGTTGCCTAGTCAGATCATTGTTTTTTAAGATGAAAAGAACGAACCATTACACTTTAAAACAGTGAGAACCACTGCTCCGAGGTCTAGAGTTAATAGATTTTGGACCTTCTCCCAGGAAAGGGAATGAAGAGGAGATAACTCCGAGTGGATATAAAGGGAGTCTGACAGTGAGATAGGACACCCTGCTGATGTAATATGGTCGTTCTCTGATTCAATCACAGGGGAAGCTTGTAATATCTTATTCAGAGGTGACAACACGAGGTGGTGATAGGAAATACATAACTCTGGGTTAGAGTCAGTGTGTTTGTGCTGATGGTTCCAAAGAAAAGGAAATTTAAACCTAAATGCTGCCTTACAACTATACCCGAACACGGGAAAGGCTAGGGGGTAAACCCTGAGCAAAAAATCAGGAGCAGGCGACCCTAAGCAGCTAGCAGCACACAGTGCAACACCCTGGCAGATCTTGCGATGTCACTGTTCCCAAACTATAGTGTCTATATGGTATGTCTTAACGTGCGACTACGGTCACCTAATTAGAGTTGTACCTTTTGAAAGTAATTTTGTTACTTATTTTAAAGTTGTGAATTAACTAGAGTAGCCTTTTAAATGTCATTTAGAGAAAGTAAATCGCGTTTTGAAAGTAATTTCACAGGTCAGACCGATTTGTAACTGTCTTTTACCCTCGATCTTATCAATGCAATACTTAGTACTTGATTTTTTTTATTGTGAGTGCGTGTAGTGTGTGTGTATGTGTGTGTGTGTGTGAGAGAGAGAGAGAGAGAGAGAGAGAGAGAAAGAGAGAGAGAAAGAGAGAGAAAGAGAGAGAGAGAGAGAGAAACGTAGAGTCTTTATTGATTTTCTACCCATCGACCAGATTCTTGGTTTCACTATTCTCCACTAGCTACCTGTTTTTTATATTTGATCAAGCATTTATCGACCAGTACATAATTTGACCATACAAATTATCATCGATGTATGTTTAGTAATATGTCTGAGTGCGAGCCAATAGCGGATAAATATTAATTGCTTTGCAAGACATCTAATTTATATTCAAGAGTCGTCGGTCAATGTTAAGCCTTTTAATATCTCTTCATATCAAGTGTTGCTTTAACCTTCCAGCTACTGATTACAAGAACAAAATATGTAAAAGTTGTCTAGATGTATCTACCATTCTCTAGAAGGCGCCCAGGGTGTCAGTTGGGGAAGGAGCCCTTGGATACAAGAGATAGCTATGAGTAGTGTAAGGGCATCCGCGGACCGATTGACTTTCAGTTATGGAGGATGTCATTTAGTATTCAATGGTTATGATAGTCACTCAGGAAAATGATTGAAAAAGGTGATTATATAGTGCTACGGCTCGAAACCTAGATAGGTGGCTCGTAAGCCAAGTAAAAGATTTCTTGAATTTCTTTTTTAATATTAAGTTCTTTATATCTTGAACCCAACACAATGGACAACAAATCAAAGGGACGTTAATTTCTTTATTGCTTATTCCATTTCATTAACAAATTAACTGTTTTCACAATTTGTGCTAATTAGTGTTAAAAAAATAGAACTTAATTTAAGTTATTGTGTTTCTGAATATTTTTTTTTGTATTTCACAATTTCTGCTGCTGGTATTGAAAAACAAAACGTTTCCATTTTCTAGTGACGGATAAAAAATAGTTTTTGTTATTTCTATTATATCAACAAAACAAAACAAACATGCACACCGAATATATGCAAGCACTTATGGACCTATTCTACATTATTCATTAACTACTCACCAGTTTGCCCCTTTCCGAGAGTCTTCTCGAGTCGATAGGGTCCCACATAGAGGTCGTCTTTGTGTGCATGTGACATGGTGGGCGATCAAGTCATGCGTTGATCCAGAAAGAAATGAACACAAAACTTTTAATTGGTCGCACCGCTCCGAGTATTCGGTGTGAATTCTTTATAGTGTTACCAACATTGGTTCTAATATCACCTATAGAACTATAAAGACTCGCTTTAAACCCCTAATTCTCGTTAAGACAGTGTTAAAACAGCTTGAGAACCAGCGCTAACGAGAGTCAAAATACTAATCAGTGTATGATGAGCACATTTAATTTAAACCCTCGTGGCCACCAGTTTTCCCCTGGGTTTTGAACTCGATTTCATCCTCGGAGAGAGCACGACTGCACTATCCAACAAAGCAATGAATCACGAACATTGGTGGGTCCCAGAACTCGTGGCAACACTATCAACAACAGGCGAATGAAACGCGAGCTCCAAAAATAAGTTCCGATATGTTTAGTTTAGTTTCGAACTTTTCTCAAGGCTTTCTGTCATCTGGATTCGACAAAAAAAAAAAATGAGGAAAGGTAAGACTTGTAATGCACTGAACGAGAGAGAGAGAGATAGGGAGAGAGAGAGAGAGAGGAGTTACAAATTTGTAAACACATGCCTAAGGTCCGCTCACGCACCGAAAGCTGTCCAGTCCTATGTTTATAAACTCACGAGTCAGGGGAGGTAAATAGGCTGAGAGCGAGATGAAAGAAATGGTAAGTTGAATATATCGTCACAGCAAACAAGGGGCAAAGACTCGCTAATATCCTTCCATTATAAAGTGTTACAATATACAAATTGGCGTTTACATCGCCAGAAAGATTTTAAGACACTTTTGGCCTTCTTGTGGATATACATACATTGTGAATCTTGATCTAAAAATACCTTTATGAAAGGATGATATCTAGGTAGAGGTGTGAGTGCATATAACATGGGGGACTTATTTAACAGTGTCCGAACTAAACCAATTATCTAGACTCCTTGTGTACAAGACATCGACATAAAGCAAGTAACCTCTGCATTACAAAGGGCGATCTTCTGATTTAAGTCGACATTAGACTTCTAAGTCAATACAAGAGAGGTTGAGAAAGAGAACGATAAGAGCCTGGAGTTAAGAGAACGAGTAAAAAGGAAAGAATAAGAGAGAGGGCGAAAGAGAGTGAGAAAGAGAGAGAGGGAGAGAGAAAGAAAAAAGAGTGAAACAGAGAAAAAAAAGGAGTGAATGATAAAGAAAGAATGAAGAAATTACGTGAGAGAAACAAGAAAAAGAAAAAAGAGACTTAGGAAAGTATGAAAAGGTAATAGTTAAAGAGAGAGAGCAAAAAGAAGAAAGATAGAGAGAACAAATAGCAAGATAAAAAGGTGAAAGAGAGAGTGTTGTACTTAACAATAACAATACCGTGTTACATTCAAAGCTTTATTTCACTGAATGACAAACAACTACACACATAGTAGAGTTCACAAGACGGACTACGAAATACGGCCAGTACACAGATTAATAAATGTTAACAAACACTAAGGAGTGACAATCCAAAATAAGCAAATTCACGACAGAGAGATTAAAGACCGAGGAAAAAGCAGAAAGTATTAAAAGTACAAGATTGTAGAGTACAAGATTGTAAAGTACAAGATTGTAGAGTACAAGATTGTAGAGTACAAGATTGTAGAGTACAAGATTGTAGAGTACAAGATTGCAGAGTACAAGATTGTAGAGTAGGGCCTACACGATTGTAGAGTACAAGATTGTAGAGTACAAGATTGTAGAGTACAAGATTGTAGAGTAGGGCCTACACGATTGTAGAGTACAAGATTGTAGAGTAGGGCCTACACGATTGTAGAGTACAAGATTGTAGAGCAGGGCCTACACGATTGTAGAGTACAAGATTGTAGAGTAGGGCCTACACGATTGTAGAGTACAAGATTGTAGAGTACAAGATTGTAGAGTAGTGCCTACACGATTGTAGAGTACAAGATTGTAGAGTAGGGCCTACACGATTGTAGAGTACAAGATTGTAGAGTACAAGATTGTAGAGTACAATATTGTAGAGTACAAGATTATAGCGTACAAGATTGTAGAGTACAAGATTGTAGAGTACAAGATTGTAGAGTAGGGCCTACACGATTGTAGAGTACAAGATTGTAGAGTACAAGATTGTAGAGTACAAGATTGTAGAGTACAAGATTGTAGAGTAGGGCCTACACGATTGTAGAGTACAAGATTGTAGAGTACAAGATTGTAGAGTACAAGATTGTAGAGTAGTGCCTACACGATTGTAGAGTACAAGATTGTAGAGTAGGGCCTACACGATTGTAGAGTACAAGATTGTAGAGTACAAGATTGTAGAGTACAATATTGTAGAGTACAAGATTATAGCGTACAAGATTGTAGAGTACAAGATTGTAGAGTACAAGATTGTAGAGTAGGGCCTACACGATTGTAGAGTACAAGATTGTAGAGTACAAGATTGTAGAGTACAAGATTGTAGATTAGGGCCTACACGATTGTAGAGTACAAGATGGTAGAGTAGGGCCTACACGATTGTAGAGTACACGATTGTAGAGTACAAGATTGTAGAGTAGGGCCTACACGATTGTAGAGTACAAGATTGTAGAGTACAAGATTGTAGAGTACAAGATTGTAGAGTACAAGATTGTAGAGTACAAGATTGTAGAGTAGGGCCTACACGATTGTAGAGTACAAGATTGTAGAGTAGGGCCTACACGATTGTAGAGTACACGATTGTAGAGTACACGATTGTAGAGTACAAGATTGTAGAGTAGGGCCTACACGATTGTAGAGTACAAGATTGTAGAGTAGGGCCTACACGAGTGTAGAGTACAAGATTGTAGAGTACAAGATTACAGAGTACAAGATTGTAGAGTAGGGCCCACACGATTGCAGAGTGCAACATTGAGGAGTACAAGATTGTAGAGTACAAGATGGTTAAGTGCAAGATGATAAAATACACGATTGTAAAGATGTGGAACATGACTGAAGATGACGTTATCGCCCCTATTACCTGTGTTTAATTTACCCTATTTCCTTCTGTATAGTACAAAACATGTACATTAACGTCATAGACAGACCTACAAGACTTAGAGCCAGCCTTCATGAAAATCACATCTAATTACCCCTGACCAGTGGCTAGACAAGTGGAAGTTTGTGAATATCATGAGTGTTTTACGCTACGCCGACTCTAAGAAGGAGGCAATGTACGAAGTGGTCTTAGGCCTCTCCGGATGACCGCTTCATCCAATGTCTTCTATCTGGGCAGATGATGTGACCTGTAGTCAGTAGCATTGACAGCGATGGGATTAGTCACATAGTGGATCAGAGGGGGGAATGATAGTAAAAAAAAGGATTTGAAGTTATATTTCCGTGATCGAAACAGGGCTATAATTAATATCAGAGAGAGAGAGAGAGAGAGAGAGAGAGAGAGAGAGAGAGAAGGAGAAAAGAGTTAGAGTGTGAATTGGTAGTGAGAATACAAGTCCTGTAAAGAGTAAAATCATGGGGAAAGAAAACATAAGGGGAAAAATGGGAAAACGATAAAGTTAGAGAAAACGGGACAGAAAGAGAAGGCGGAACAGAAAGAGAAGGCGGGACAGAAAGAGAAGGCGGGACAGAAAGAGAAGGCGGGACAGAAAGAGAAGGCGGGACAGAAAGAGAAGGCGGGACAGAAGCAGGAAACCGAGGGAGCTAAGAATAGAGAATAAATGTATATATACATATAGAATGCTATATATTGAGTTTCAGACTTTGAAAGTTTGTAAGATAGACTGACGCATAACTAGTAACATAAAAAAATTACTTTTATGAATCTGATGACTCTTTGTAAGGGGGATATATTCGCCCTCTATAAATAATGCATTATTGTTTCAGAATACTCCGCCCCTATTTCTTTCCTCCTACAAAAAAACGTTCATGTATAAATCTTATCAGAGATTCTAGTTCAATGATATAGTTTTAGACCTGGAAACATTACAAGACAGTAGTCTAGACAAGTCAGAGAATATAGTATTGACATTTTAAATTGTATAAGTTTAATATATATAGTATGTTTATCGGATATTGATTCTAGCTTATGATTTCTGCTTAAGACGGTGCGCCAAATGTTTATGTAAGTCTATTTATTGATTCAACTCTTTACTGAATACATACGGGAATTCCCACTGACGCGTGTTCAAAATAAAGTTTTATTTTTAGATGGGATACACATTTGAGACCATAAGAAAATCTGCAGCCGAGGACAAACGCAGACGGCGAAAAGAAAATCTAAATCGACCGCCGGCGGACAATGGTTATGCTAGCCCTGGATGTGGCAAAATATGTAGGTCACAGCTGGGACTGCGCAGCCACGGGAAATACTGCATTCCTCACTAATCTTCAGACTCGAAGACTAGCCTTATTATTATTATTATATATATTTTTTTAATTTAAGCGGTCTAACCAGAGTTTTCCTTTTAAAGCCATGTAGCCAATCTGCTACCCTCCCCCCCTCGAAAGATATAACTAAACAGTCCAATTGTTGAGATCCATCCACCTAGTTAGGCTCCAGGTTTTAGGTACCATCCATAAATGTGCAAGCTAATAAGAGAAAATGTAAAAAAAATAAAACATATAAAAGGTGTGTGTGTGTGGGGGGGGAGGTAGTAACTGGCATCGTGTTAAAAAGGGGGGGGGGGAAGAGGTGGCAGTGTGAAAAAAAATTCCTAAAGACGATCTATAAGACTGTTCATGAGGGTCAAAGAACCACGCCTATACAAGAACGCAACGTCGCGATAATTAATATTCATCGATCCCTCGACACCACCCCATCATCTTCCATCTCCACTGTACTGCCTGCGTTCACCACACGCTGCCTAATGCTGAATTTACCTCTAGGCAACATTAGCAGTAGCTAAGCGCCCCCCCCCCCCCCCCCCCGCCAAATATTGTTGCGAAGAAAAAGCGAAGGACTGAACTGCCCTATGTTGATTACATGTGTCCCCAAATCTCAAATGGCGTAAATCTAAATCCGGTTCTGTACACCTCATATCCCAGCATACATCTTTGAAACTGCGTTAGGTTCATTCAACAATACCCGTAGTTGCGTGGCTATGGAAGTGTTCTAGTTAGAATATATAACACGTGGACGACTAGAATGTTTAACACATGGTTAATTCCTATGTTAAACGCATACACATTGTCGATAACAATATCAAACACATGTTCTGAGAAAATGTCACTCTCATAGTCGATTTTAATCTTTAACATTTGACATAAGAATGTTCAGTCGAAGGGGTTATCCTCTATTACAGAGCCACCTATACTGAAACACAAAAGGTCATAGGTCGCAGTGTATACTCGCATCCTGTTCTACTGTCTTAATATTTACATTGACATTGATAATTAGTAGTTCAATCAATTCATTTACCAACCGAAACAAACCTAATAGAACAATATTGTTATCCTGATCAAGCTCTGTTATCAAAGATGTTTTACACAGTTAGGTCTATTTTTATCGAATCATCTAGCAATTTAGTTTGATTCATGAATGTAGGAGGTATCCGAGGTACACTTTTTGTTACAGATGAACAAACTAAATAATTCCAGTTATGTAAAAGAGTAAACAATTATGAACTAGTTTCCCAATGAAAAAATCATACACAGGTCATTGGCCTTGGTTCCACACTATAAGGAGATTTATTTTTAGCAATGCTATTATTTTTATATTGTTTTTTAAAAACTGTTTCCATATGGAATTGTTTCGTGTTTTTTTTGCTTCTGTTTTTTAAAGGCTCATTAATGACATCGTGAGAATTTGAGGTCAAAGAAGAGGAAAAAAGGAGGGGAGGAGATAACGCAAATGACGTCAGCAATTGACATTAGCAATTAAAACGGAGAAAGGGGGTGCGTGAACAGAAAGAAACATGCATTCACATTGGCTGCTGGATGACGAAATCAACCAAGAAGAAATCACACACACACACACGCACACACACTTCTTCACCTCGTCTCCACTGCTCAACTAGCCCCCCTCCCCCCTCCAACCACACATACACACACACACACTACAGCAAGATGCTTCCTCCCCCACATCCCACCTCTCAACATACCCCCTCCCACGCCACGAAATAATTAACAATGGCAAAATACAAAAAGTGTAAGATGAGAAGAGTACGAGAGAAAGAGAGGAAGAGAGAGAGAGAGAAAGAACCAAAGTAGGTCGGTCTCTTTGACCTTAAAAGAAGTCCAATCCGGGAGACGTTTTCACCAAGACAAAGAATGGGGACACTATGACATAATGAGGTCATTAGTCCAGCAAGACAAGGGCCATCCCCCTGGACACTAATCTAGTGAGGAACTATTTTTTTCCTCGGAGCCAGGGAACAATAGAAAGCGGTATAATTCCTGTCTTCTTACAGGGAGAGATGTGACATCAGTTTGACAGTGGCAACCACAACGCTTTCCTGCCAGTGAGAAAGTAATAACGTTTAGAGCTCTTCAAGTAGGGGCGGATCTAAGCTATATTTAAAATATGTTAAAGGGGGGTGGGGTGAAGAAATAGATACTTATAAAAGAGGTATAGAAATATATGAAAAGATAGGAAAAGGTAGTTACCCCTTGGAGACAGAGGTAAAGCTCATCTGTGGCCAATGGTTAACGGGGGTGTCATGTGGCCAGCATAACGACCAACCTCCTTTTCTTTCCCTAACGAATGCCAGGTACCCATTAGAGTAGGATGGACTAAAATCCCGAAGATCAACATCTCAGTCTTCACCGAGATTCGAACTCCAGACCCCTTGTTTCAGAAGTCAATCGCTTGACCACTCAGGAACCACACCCCCAAGACTGATATTATGACACCCTTTTTTTTTCATTCATCGGCGCCCCAATGAAACAATGACATTTTGTGCTTCATAATCAGAAGTTGGACTCTGTGAATGGACGTACTGAGTTCTATCTCTCTCTTTCCTCTCTCTCTCTTTCTGTCAATCACTCTCTTTCTCACTTATAAGCCAACCCCCAATTTTTTTTTTGGTAGGCGTACTAATCTTTTTCAAATACTTTCAGTCACAATTACTTTTATTATTGTAGAAATGAACTATATTTCAAATATCTTGCAGCGCCAGGGTCTAGTTTCGTTAGAGGGAAACAAAATTCATTTAAGTCACCTTAACTATGTCCATAGAGGAATTTTCTGGTAATGTGGCAGGTTTACGGCACTACCACCCTTTGACCAATGACAGGAATCTTGTAATGGATGTTTAGGGTCTTGAATGTGTTTGCGAGGGGAATAGGTTACAAAAGAACGATTATTTATTCTCTGTCGCTGTTATTATTATTAACATTTTTACTATTATTGTTATTATTATTTTAAATAAAACAAAATGGTGGATCAACTAGACATTTCTACATTGGAAAGGGGTAAGGAGGTGGGTGAAGCTTCAAACATTCATTGGGTCCACTCTCCAGCTGTCAATATATGCAAGCAACCCAGGAAGTGAACCAAGGCTAGTCTACTCACGATCGCGCAATGGGATCAATACTCACACATTACAAGAGGTAGAGACAGAAGCAGATGACAGAGCTGCAACACAGTCATTAGTCTGTCTGTCTGTCAGCTATGACTAATGGCATAGCAGAAAGTTGATGGTATTTACTTACTATTTCTTAGTCCATATGCAAGGACGAATTCATATTTCTCTTTCTTTCCAAAAACCTTTACAGTATGGAACGGATGCCTAATCAGCCAGAAAATGTAATGACTTAATGAGACTTAATATCTCCCAATTATACATTGACTTATTCCGACTTGAAAAGGCCCTAAGCTGATTAAGATATGGGAGGGGGGGGGGCTTTTTTTTAGTGCCATTTATAAGTCCAGATATTGTATATTAGTGCTAAATATTTCTTAGAAATCCTAAGCTACACCTTGTGTTGTCCGTAGGTAAATCCGGCCCTGTGTTTAACAAACATGCACGATAAGAACATGGTAACGCATAGGACGAAATCATCTATTTATTTGAAGCAACTCCTGTAACGTTTATAAGACACCACTCTTTGATTTTGAAAAATAATTATTACAATGTTTCTTGCTTGTTTGTAAGTTTTACTCGTTACGGATGTTCCTTCAGAACTGAAGATATTTTACTTCCTAATCCAAACCTCCCGCAGGACGACGGGGGATGGGAGCGGGCAGGGTATGAACCCGGGACCATCGATCACGACAGTCCAGCGCGCATACCGCACGACCAGGCAGCCATCCCCATTTGCCCCCCCCCCCCCTCCAATCACCACACCATACAAAATATGATAATTTAAAGTGGTCACATGTAGTGGGGCGTTAACATCAGTTAGTTTTTTCCCGTAATACTTTTCCACTTTCTAGGGACCAGGTACAACACTAAAAATAAAACATGTATAAATCTAGTAACATAATAAGAGTGCTGGAAGTGGAAACAAGGCATACACGACAGCAAACCTTCTCGCTACTCCACAGTGAAAGTCATCAGGAATATTGAAAAAAATGGATGAATTATTTACGCTAGTTATTCCCAACAAACTGTTTCATCACCTTTTTACTCACAAGAAATTTCGAGACGAACGTTCCTTTCCCAAACATGAATACCAATAGAATCAAAGAATCTATTTAATCATTTTCACAGAAGACGTCCGAGGGACACACACCACACCACAGGAAAACACAGCGCGGAATGTGTCTTAAAACCTCACACGCGCACACCCGTTCACGCGCCGCGAGTACTCACACGATTGCACACGGTATACATCTTGCACTGGCCACGAGCGAGTCTCCGCTTGTCAGATGAAAAAAAAAATCAAGCATACCCAGAGACCAGCAGACGAAATGTACCAACATCACGGCACTGCCAGCCAGCGATCGACCATCGATTGCGCTACTTTAGGCCAAATTGGATTTTCAAAGACATAAATAAACTACAGGGCCTAATCCACTCTACATATAGTGCATATCTTTAAAACTATATATAATTTGTTATAACTATTTCACTTTCTTTTCAAATATAACATATAACTGTTAAAAATATATCTTTTAAAAAAATCTGGCAGAAAATAAGACACAATATTATATAATGGTGCGACAGAGCGTAGTAACACAGAATATAGTTTCTTTTGCGCGGTGCCAACCGGCAAATGTATAAGAAATCGGTCTGGAATCGTTGGATGAATCATCCGCATCCGCGAGGGAAAAATAAACCCTGGCATCGAATCGAGTTCTTAACAGCAACATTCATTGCGCTGGAGAGGGGCGAAGATTTCACTAGCACTGGTCGATAACGATACGGTGAGGCAGCATTTGTCCGGCTCTACGTTCTTGTGAATAAGATCGAATCTAGCTCGTTCTTAACAGCAACATTCAGTACGCTGGAGAGGGGCGAAGAAGATTTCGCTAGCACCAGTCGATAACGATACAAGAGGTGAGGCAACTATTGTCCGGCTCCACGTTCTTGGGAATAAGATTTTCAAAGTTCAAATATAAAGTTCGATAACTCTGGCATTTTATGTTCCTATATTACTTACGATCTGTTTACAAAGCATACATATGCGTGGGAGGTTTCCTTTAAGAGTTAAAATAAGCTTGCATCTATTGTAGTAATGCAAAGGTGGACAGTTGAAGTCAAGCATAATTTTCCTTTGTTTGGACCAATAAAACAATAATATCTTATCATAAATATTATTATTTTATGACATTGAAAAAAAGAAAAAAAAATAAAGTTCCCATTTTACACCTAGCTCTCTTTAGGGCAGATGATATAAAATGTAAAGGCTTTGTTTAGCCAACGGTTAACGACAGTGTCATGTTGCCAGTATAATGACCAACCGCCCTTAATTCCCCAACTTATGTCAGGTACCCATTAAAGTGGAGTGGATTTAGGGGCTTCTTAAAAGTCCCTAAGTTTAAAAGTCCCAGCCTTCACCGAGATTCAAACCCACGACCCATCGGTTCGTAAAGAAAGCGCTTTGCCACTCAGCCACCACTCCCTCTAAGAGCTGTTACTGTCTCTCAGCTCAGACTCTTGCGGGGTATTCAACTTTGTACACTGAAAAGAAGTGAATTCAAAGTAAACGCCTCTAACTCAATCACAATAAAGGAACGATTTAAAAAAAATATGTATAAAATTTAAGTTTGGCGCATATGAAGTTATTTCTACAGTTTTGTGATTCATGCATAACATTTAAACCTATTTATGTAAATAAAAAAAAAGTTTTTAAAACATTTAACTCATAAAACCTTATCAAACAACGAGACATGCCAAAGGTTCTTATTATTCGCTATACTCCTGTATTTGCGATAGTGAAACAATAATTAATTGATTATCTGCGGCGTCATTATTAAAACTTACATTATAAATGACTATTATTAATTTTTTTTAAATCACCTCCTCAGATGGGAATTCCCGCACTCGACTTCAATGTTTCTTTGGATTCAGTAAAGACTTGAACTAATATTACAATGTCTCGATAAACTTGACTGCTCGACAGAGTTAGCTTATTTTATAGAATACAGACTTTACTTCAAAAAAAAAAAAAATGATTACGTCCTACGCGTCTTGCATCTAGTCATGCATTTTAACCAATGACTTAAATTCTGCCAAGTCATTGGTTTTCCTGGCTGGCCCAGGCAACCCATTCTATGCTCTAATAGCACTAAGGAAGAAGGAGCATATGTATACATTTTGCCCAGCATAAGGAACGAGGAGTGTGCCTTTATTTTTGTGTCTTTCAGAGTATTTTATTTGGTTTTGTTTTTGTATTTTAAGATTATGGCTCAATGTTTTATGTATTACAGCTACTTTACTTTTGAGTCTTCTGTCCTGAAGTGTCTCTAAGTTTAGTGATTTGACTAAAGGTGTTACTCTAATCAAATGTGAATATTCATTTGTTATGAATCTCACTGCTCTATTTTGTGTTTGTTCCAGTTTCTTTATGTTTTCTTGAGTTGAGGGGTTCTCAAACGGTGGATGCATATTCTATTAATGGTTTAACTAAAGTTAAATAGCATTTTAGTTTTATGTTCGTGTTTGATTTGTAAAAATTTCTTTTGATAATCCCTAATGCTTTGTTTGATTTTTTTAATAATTTCATTATTATGGGGATTCCATGATACCTTTTCATGTATTACCACACCTAGAGTTTTAGTCTGTGTGACTGGTTTACCATGATCAAAGTAAGTATATAGGGATTAGTATTTTTACACTAATCTATAAAATAAGCAAAATATAAAAGGAAAAACAAAGCTTAGGACTATAATAAGTGCAATAGTATAAATCATTTGGAATCAATCATATAATTAATTTGTAATAGATCTATACTAAGCATAACAAATATGTGTGGAAATATTTTGACCAAATGCTTTTTATTTAGAACAGTTTCGTGCTTTTGGTATACTTAATGCGCTATGGTCAAATCACTTGTGTTGACCAGTTGATAAGTTGATTAGGTCAAATCACTTGTGTTGATCAGTTGCTATGGTCAAATCACTTGTGTTAACTAGTTGATATGGTCAAAGCACTTGTGTTGACTAGTTGATATGGTCAAAGCATTTGTGTTGAACAGCTGACCAGTTGATTTGGTCAAATCACTTGTGTTGACCAGTTGCTATGGTCAAATCACTAGTGTTGACCAGTTATTCAGTTGCTATGGTCAAATCACTTGTGTTGATATGGTCAAAGCACTTGTGTTGAACAGCTGACCAGTTGATGTGTTAACCGTTTGATGACTTTTTAAAAGCTGCCTGGTCGTGTGGCATGCACACTGGACTGTCTTGGGTTTATACTCTGTCTGCTGCCCACTCCCATCGTCCTGCTGGAGCTTTGGACTAGGACGTAGATCATCTTCAACTCTAAAGAAACACCCAAATCGTCAAACATTTGAAATTTTATAAACATCTTTGGAAAAAACAACAACTCTAGTTACACAGTGAACGTTTTTTTAAAATACAATCTAATTAAAATTAAATTTGGCTTATGTTTTTTTTTTAAATTACCTTTTCAGCTGTAATTCCCGCACTCAACTTCAATGTTTCTTTGGATTCAGTAAAGAGTTGAACTAATAAATAGAAGTACATAAACATTTGGTGCAACATCTTATGTAGTAGCTCCAGTTCACTTTACCTTTACTTTTACCTATCCCTTAGTCTGTTGGACCGTTGGGGCGCCATGCAAAGTAGGTCGACCGTTTTCTCGATTCCTCTCTGTCTTTTATCTTAGAACCTCTTTCAATGGCAGGCCCAGACCCATCCATTCTTTTATGTTGTCTTCTCAACGCTTTGTCTGGCTCTTCTTCTTTCTCCTGGTACTGTTCCCTGAAGGAAGGTCTTTGCGAGCCTCGAAGACTTTGGCCATAGATTTTTATTTTGCGTTTTTTTACGATAGTTAGGTCATCATGGGGGTCCAATCGCTGCAGTAACCCTGTCTCTAATCTCTTGGTTTGTGATGCGGTCTTTAAATGTGATGCCTAGGATCCTTCTGTAGCATCTCAGTTACATTGCTAGGATCCTCCTCTCTAGCTCTGCAGTCAGCGTCCAAAAATCTGATTTGGTGCCGAGGGCTATGCCTTTGTCTTTCCAAATTATTTTAAGTTTTGAAAGGGCTGCTATGGACTGTGCTATTCGGTCCAGTAGTTCAGGTTTCGTTCCCTCATCTGAGACTTGAGACAATAGCTCCGAGGTATTTGAAACTACTGGCACAAATCAGCTTTTCACCTCCAATACTGATGCCCCTTTTAAAGCCAGTTCACTCGCCCTTCTAAAATCATTAGCTGGAATGCTGATAGGACGACTTAACTCCTGTACATCTTACTGGGCAGACTTGAAGTATTAGAAGAAACTAAAAGGATAACTAATAGACTACCATGACCTTGATGAAGTAGGAATAGATTATTGAAAAGTTGTTTCTTTTTAATTACTTATTTTAGTTATTTCACTTTTTAGTCTAACAAAGAGACTTTAAACATCCGAAACATGTAAAACAAACGAACAAAAACCGATACTTAATCAACAGTTGTCCAACTAACATAGTCAATCTAGAGTCTAGAGGTACTTTAAAGATGAGAATTAATTTAGGAATGATAAGGGACGCTACTATTGATATTGTCAGTATATATTTTTCAATCATGAGCTATGTACCTTTGGAACGAGTGCAGGGGAGGCTTGGAGTGGCACGTGAGGCCCGCGATAGGAGACACCCTTGTCACCGTCAACTTCGGAAACCAGACCAGTTCTCATAAACCAGGATTACTTTCCCAATATTTCTTCCGACATTTTTCTCGACATTTATATATACCAACTATCTTGAAAGCGGTGCTGGATTTACTTACAGGAAACATAAGCTAGAGCTTAAAATTGTCGGAATGATCGATTGTCATATACTTGTAATATAATATATAAATTAGAATGTAAGGAGTATGTATATATGTACGTCCCGTATAGAAATAAAAACCGTTTGACTAATCTTGGCATAAATGTTCCTTTGATCACTCGGAGTGTAAATATAATGTCCCTCCTATATCGTGTGGTGCGTAATCGGTATCGACAACTTAATATATCTCTATTAAAGAACGAAACTTTGTAATAAATCGGGTAAACCTATTTTCACAATATTTTTTTTATTTGATATGAATATGTCGGCTAAACTTTTTTCCGGAGTTTAGGAGTCAGTTATGGAGGTCTCAAACAAGGAAATCGTTTGCTGAACTGGGAGTTGACCACTTAGTGAAGTTGTGATAGAGCGTCGCATAAGGTTTGCGGGACTTGTTCTCCGACGCATACCGAACGTTGCGATCACATGGAGGCCAATACGAGGAAAACGCAAACAAGGACGTCCTCGTATAACTTGGCGCTACACTTTCATGAAGGCTCTCAGAGCAGTGGGCACCAGGTGAGAGGAGGCTTCATACATTACCAGTGACAGATCTTTGTTGAGACAGCTTGCGGCGCGGGAGGATCTATGTCTGCGTTAAGTCTATATGCCCCCCCCCCCCGAAGTTTCAAGTTGATACAGTTACCAACAGGGATGAATAGTGGAAATAATATTTAAAAAAAGGGTTAAGAATTATCGTAGTTTCAGGCAAAGTCTTTTCTTTAACCATTATAAAAAATGCAGCGCCAGATATGGAAGTCACTGGTGGTGCTTATGGATCAGTTCATTAGTTGAGCTAACTTGCTATCATTTTACCATTGTTAATACTTATATACCCTGTATAGTAGATATCACTGTGATCTCAAAAATTGTTTCAGCTTTTGGAATTATATTTTCTTTTTCTGTTGACTGAGTTTGAAAAGATTCAACTTCAATTAAAAAATATTGTGAGATATTTGATTATAAACTTTTCTTCCAAAAGAGTCAATGTAAGAAGAAAGAAAACGATTCAGTGACAGTGGTACTTCAGATCACAGTACTTCAATGTGTGGTACTTCAGATCACAGTACTTCAATGTGTGGTACTTCAGATCACAGTACTTCAATGTGTGGTACTTCAGATCACAGTACTTCAATGTGTGGTACTTCAGTTCATAGTTCTTCAATGTGTGGTACTTCAGATCACAGTTCTTCAATGTGTGGTACTTCAGTTCACAGTTCTTCAATGTGTGGTACTTCAGATCACAGTTCTTCAATGTGTGGTACTTCAGATCACAGTACTTCAATGTGTGGTACTTCAGATCACAGTTCTTCAATGTGTGATACTTCAGTTCACAGTTCTTCAATGTGTGGTACTTCAGTTCACAGTTCTTCAATGTGTGGTACTTCAGTTCACAGTTCTTCAATGTGTGGTACTTCAGTTCACAGTTCTTCAATGTGTGGTACTTCAGTTCACAGTTCTTCAATGTGTGGTACTTCAGTTCACAGTTCTTCAATGTGTGGTACTTCAGTTCACAGTTCTTCAATGTGTGGTACTTCAGATCACAGTTCTTCAATGTGTGGTACTTCAGTTCACAGTTCTTCAATGTGTGGTACTTCAGTTCACAGTTCTTCAATGTGTGGTACTTCAGTTCACAGTTCTTCAATGTGTGGTACTTCAGTTCACAGTTCTTCAATGTGTGGTACTTCAGTTCACAGTTCTTCAATGTGTGGTACTTCAGTTCACAGTTCTTCAATGTGTGGTACTTCAGTTCACAGTTCTTCAATGTGTGGTACTTCAGTTCACAGTTCTTCAATGTGTGGTACTTCAGTTCACAGTTCTTCAATGTGTGGTACTTCAGATCACAGTTCTTCAATGTGTGGTACTTCAGATCACAGTTCTTCAATGTGTGGTACTTCAGATCACAGTTCTTCAATGTGTGGTACTTCAGTTCACAGTTCTTCAATGTGTGGTACTTCAGATCACAGTTCTTCAATGTGTGGTACTTCAGATCACAGTTCTTCAATGTGTGGTACTTCAGATCACAGTTCTTCAATGTGTGGTACTTCAGTTCACAGTTCTTCAATGTGTGGTACTTCAGATCACAGTTCTTCAATGTGTGGTACTCCAGATCACAGTTCTTCAATGTGTGGTACTTCAGATCACAGTTCTTCAATGTGTGGTACTTCAGATCACAGTTCTTCAATGTGTGGTACTTCAGATCACAGTTCTTCAATGTGTGGTACTTCAGTTCACAGTTCTTCAATGTGTGGTACTTCAGATCACAGTTCTTCAATGTGTGGTACTTCAGTTCACAGTTCTTCAATGTGTGGTACTTCAGATCACAGTTCTTCAATGTGTGGTACTTCAGATCACAGTTCTTCAATGTGTGGTACTACAGTTCACAGTTCTTCAATGTGTGGTACTTCAGATCACAGTTCTTCAATGTGTGGTACTTCAGATCACAGTTCTTCAATGTGTGGTACTTCAGATCACAGTTCTTCAATGTGTGGTACTTCAGATCACAGTTCTTCAATGTGTGGTACTTCAGTTCACAGTTCTTCAATGTGTGGTACTTCAGATCACAGTTCTTCAATGTGTGGTACTTCAGATCACAGTTCTTCAATGTGTGGTACTTCAGTTCACAGTTCTTCAATGTGTGGTACTTCAGATCACAGTTCTTCAATGTGTGGTACTTCAGATCACAGTTCTTCAATGTGTGGTACTTCAGATCACAGTTCTTCAATGTGTGGTACTTCAGTTCACAGTTCTTCAATGTGTGGTACTTCAGATCACAGTTCTTCAATGTGTGGTACTTCAGATCACAGTTCTTCAATGTGTGGTACTACAGTTCACAGTTCTTCAATGTGTGGTACTTCAGATCACAGTTCTTCAATGTGTGGTACTTCAGATCACAGTTCTTCAATGTGTGGTACTTCAGATCACAGTTCTTCAATGTGTGGTACTTCAGATCACAGTTCTTCAATGTGTGGTACTTCAGATCACAGTTCTTCAATGTGTGGTACTTCAGATCACAGTTCTTCAATGTGTGGTACTTCAGTTCACAGTTCTTCAATGTGTGGTACTTCAGATCACAGTTCTTCAATGTGTGGTACTTCAGTTCACAGTTCTTCAATGTGTGGTACTTCAGATCACAGTTCTTCAATGTGTGGTACTTCAGATCACAGTTCTTCAATGTGTGGTACTTCAGATCACAGTTCTTCAATGTGTGGTACTTCAGATCACAGTTCTTCAATGTGTGGTACTTCAGATCACAGTTCTTCAATGTGTGGTACTTCAGTTCACAGTTCTTCAATGTGTGGTACTTCAGATCACAGTTCTTCAATGTGTGGTACTTCAGATCACAGTTCTTCAATGTGTGGTACTTCAGATCACAGTTCTTCAATGTGTGGTACTTCAGATCACAGTTCTTCAATGTGTGGTACTTCAGATCACAGTTCTTCAATGTGTGGTACTTCAGATCACAGTTCTTCAATGTGTGGTACTTCAGATCACAGTTCTTCAATGTGTGGTACTTCAGTTCACAGTTCTTCAATGTGTGGTACTTCAGTTCACAGTTCTTCAATGTGTGGTACTTCAGATCACAGTTCTTCAATGTGTGGTACTTCAGATCACAGTTCTTCAATGTGTGGTACTTCAGATCACAGTTCTTCAATGTGTGGTACTTCAGTTCACAGTTCTTCAATGTGTGGTACTTCAGATCACAGTTCTTCAATGTGTGGTACTTCAGATCACAGTTCTTCAATGTGTGGTACTTCAGATCACAGTTCTTCAATGTGTGGTACTTCAGATCACAGTTCTTCAATGTGTGGTACTTCAGATCACAGTTTATCAATGTGTGGTACTTCAGATCACAGTTCTTCAATGTGTGGTACTTCAGATCACAGTTCTTCAATGTGTGGTACTTCAGATCACAGTTCTTCAATGTGTGGTACTTCAGTTCACAGTTCTTCAATATGTAGTACTTCAGATCACAGTTCTTCAATGTGTGGTACTTCAGTTCACAGTTCTTCAATGTGTGGTACTTCAGATCACAGTTCTTCAATGTGTGGTACTTCAGATCACAGTTCTTCAATGTGTGGTACTTCAGATCACAGTTCTTCAATGTGTGGTACTTCAGATCACAGTTCTTCAATGTGTGGTACTTCAGATCACAGTTCTTCAATGTGTGGTACTTCAGATCACAGTTCTTCAATGTGTGGTACTTCAGATCACAGTTCTTCAATGTGTGGTACTTCAGATCACAGTTCTTCAATGTGTGGTACTTCAGATCACAGTTCTTCAATGTGTGGTACTTCAGATCACAGTTCTTCAATGTGTGGTACTTCAGATCACAGTTCTTCAATGTGTGGTACTTCAGTTCACAGTTCTTCAATGTGTGGTACTTCAGATCACAGTTCTTCAATGTGTGGTACTTCAGATCACAGTTCTTCAATGTGTGGTACTTCAGATCACAGTTCTTCAATGTGTGGTACTTCAGATCACAGTTCTTCAATGTGTGGTACTTCAGATCACAGTTCTTCAATGTGTGGTACTTCAGATCACAGTTCTTCAATGTGTGGTACTTTAGTTCACAGTTCTTCAATGTGTGGTACTTCAGATCACTGTTATTCAATGTGTGGTACTTGTTTTTTTTTTAAAAAGGTTTTAAAATACTGACCATTAGTAGACTTTATGTAATTATCTTTCGAGAATAAAGAGTTTATAAAGATCTTGCAAATAAGAACACATTATCTTATTTTATCTTACATGGTGTCCACTAGCGGATCCAGAACTTTGGAGTGATGGGGGGCGATTTTTTTTCAAACCCTAACCCTAGCGCCCAGTAAACCCTAGCCCTATGCATAAACGTGCGTACAGCATATATATATATATAAGAATTTTTTTTAAAAAGCAGTGTTTCTCAACCTTCGGCGAGAAAAAACCCAGTCATGTTGAGGCCTTTCTCATGCAAGCTTGGGGTTCTTGGGAACGCTGTTTGCTTCTCCAGTGAGGTTCGGGGCGAAGCCTCGCCGCCAAAATCGTTTTCTTGCATTCTTCACTGTAGAAAAGTATTCTCCTGACATCTACAGCACATTATTAATCAATGGAGTTCGGGGCGAAGCCCCAACGACATAACTGTTTTCTTGCATTCTTCACTGAAGAAACGCATTGTCCTGACCTAAAGCTCCCTTTTAAAAAAGGACCTTTTGAATAGTGTTGTAAAGTATTCTAATTTGAATTTATAGGCCCTTAATACATTGCAAATAAAACCGATATGTTCCTTGAAAAGATAAGATACCCCACATATTTAGATTAAAGCTTTGAGAATCGCCGCCGAAGAAAAAATTATTCGATAAATAATATTCAATACAATTCAAGGATAAATTGTGAGTTATAGTCCCAAATTTATGTAACTAGAAGATATCAGATTGAGCAAAGGTTGGAAAAGGCGACTAGGAAAGTATTGTGTTGGTTTAGAACTCATCTCAATCGTAACTCTTGTACTGAAAAATTTCGTTTGAATTCTAACTTTCTTAAAATAATTATGATAAATTCATGTGAAATTACATAAACTCTGTCTGGAAAGGGTAGGGGCGCTAGAGTGAAAACGTTTAATCCTCGCTCCTTCTTATAATTTCTGCTAATGATTGCATTTGGCATTAAAGAATAGGGGTGGGGCGACTCGATATAAGAATTTAATTTATAGCATATATAAATTATATCAGTGACAGACTTTTTTTATTTTGTAATTCCTTAACTATAATACAAAAAGAAAAAGTATTTATTGTCGATGGGAGGGGGGAGGCGATTGCATGTATCGCCCCTTCTACCTGGTACGACCCTTTTTCATTTTATATTTAATAATCATAAAATTTGAGATTAAAGTGTGGTGCGACATAATATACAATGGATTCACATATCAATACGTAGTTTATATTATATAGATATTCAACTAATTGTGTTCACAAACTATGACTTCTCCATAAAATAAGGACCCCCCCCCCCACTAAGAGGGCTAGAGTGGGGAGGACAATACAGGCAATCGCATACCCCCCTACCCCACCGAATCGGCCAAAATACCAGAAGGGGAGCGACATAATATAAAATTTATATATTAATTCAAATAATTTTGTGCACAAACTATGATTCGTCCATAAAAGTAGGACCGCCCCCCCCCCCACTCAAAAGGTTTAGGTGGGAAGTGCAGTAGAGGTATTCGCCCCCCCCCCCCCCCAATCGGTCAACAGGGGAACGACATAATATAAAGATTGGTTAAAATATCAATAACAAGTTTTAACCATATAGATATTTAATTGATTCTGTTAGCAAGCTATGATTTCTACAAATAAATTGGACCGCCCCCCCACTCAAAAGTTTATTGTGGTGGGGGGGGGGCGGATTGATGTCATCGCTCCCTCCCGACCCCACCAAATCGGCCAACAAACTAGAGGGGGGGGGCGAAATAATCTAAAAATGTGTTAAAAATATAAATAATTAGTATATATTATTAACATAAGTAATAAATTCGTATACAAATTGTGTGAATTCTAATCTAAAATTCGTCCGCCCCCCCCTTCGGGGGGGGGAGGGCTCGGCCGAGTGGGGGGGGGCGATCGCCCCTACCCCCCCCCCTGGATCCGCCAGTGATGGTGTCTGCCTTGTTGTGCACGAGTATTTATTCTTAATATAATTAGAATGGCATCCCTCTGGGTCGTCACGTACCACAGCTAAAACCCCCCTAAAACCCCCTTAAAATCAAACTACTTTAGGTTCATGATAAACAGTACGATGAAGGAAACAAAAAAGTGATATTTACATCTTTTCAAGACTTACCCAGTTCTTGGTGCCCTTGACATCATGCTCGCAGCATAAGTTTTTATGCAGCATTCCAGATGGCGGGAAACCAAGAGCAGTGAGAAGCCATCTTAGCACAACTGTCAGAACGAAGCTTAATATTAAAAGAGGAAACCAGTGTACTCATGAAAAAAATTATTAACAATAATTCGACTTTCTTCTGTCCTATTTTGTAGAATTTTCCTTCCCAATCGGCTCATTGGACACTCCATTAAAATTTTTCGTGCGTCTGATATGTGTTTCTACTTTCTCGGGTTTCAGAACCGGAGCATTGCCATTACATTTGATGTTCTCATTTGATATTTTTGGTCTCCAATGTTTTCTGGGCTTTCTTTATCTTTGTTATCACTGTCTTTGTTATCACTATCTTTGTTATCACTATCTTTGTTATCACTGTCTTTGTTATCACTATCTTTGTTATCACTGTCTTTGTTATCACTATCTTTGTTATCACTATCTTTGTTATCACTATCTTTGTTATCACTATCTTTGTTATCACTATCTTTGTTATCACTGTCTTTGTTATCACTGTCTTTGTTATCACTATCTTTGTTATCACTGTCTTTGTTATCACTATCTTTGTTATCACTGTCTTTGTTATCACTATCTTTGTTATCACTGTCTTTGTTATCACTATCTTTGTTATCACTGTCTTTGTTATCACTGTCTTTGTTATCACTGTCTTTGTTATCACTGTCTTTGTTATCACTGTCTTTGTTGTCACTATCTTTGTTATCACTCTCTTTGTTATCACTCTCTTTGTTATCACTGTCTTTGTTATCACTGTCTTTGTTATCCCTATCTTTGTTATCACTGTCTTTGTTATCACTGTCTTTGTTATCTCTATCTTTGTTATCACTGTCTTTGTTATCACTATCTTTGTTATCACTGTCTTTGTTATCCCTATCTTTGTTATCACTGTCTTTGTTATCGCTATCTTTGTTATCACTGTCTTTGTTATCACTATCTTTGTTATCACTGTCTTTGTTATCACTATCTTTTTTATCACTGTCTTTGTTATCACTATCTTTGTTATCGCTATCTTTGTTATCACTATCTTTGTTATCACTATCTTTTTTATCACTATCTTTGTTATCACTATCTTTGTTATCACTATCTTTGTTATCACTATCTTTTTTATCACTATCTTTGTTATTACTATCTTTGTTATTACTATCTTTGTTATTACTATCTTTGTATTTTGTAGATTTGTTCTGTAAGAGCAAAGCATTTCCTAAATGAGAGTTTCGATGAGATTTGTTTTTCTTGACTAATGTGTAGTCTATGTCTTTAGACTGAGCTGAGTTGTCTCTACTGTCAAACTTCTTATCTTTCAGCCTATTTCTTTCGTTCTGGATCTCTTTGCTTCCAGCGAGGCCATTGTCGATAGTTCTATTATCTAAGAAGCTTTTAGCCATATATGTACATTTGTGAATCTGAAAAAATACATGTTAATATTTCAGTCATTGATTATAAATTGCAGGATCGTTGGATATGAAAACTAGGTCAATGAGACTGTCTCTTTTGTTTTAGTCAACAATAAAGCTTTGCTTTAAAATAGACGTCAGTAGTAGAGGCGAAATACCTCGGAGCTATAGTTTCAGATGAAAGAGCCAAATGTGTACTGCTGGCTAGAATTGCGTAGTCCACAGCAGTACTTGCAAAACTCAAAACAATTTGGAAAGACAAAGACATAACTCTCGACACTAAAATCAGTGCGCTGCTTTCTTTGGTCATGGCAATTTTTTTGTATGTTTGCAAATTTTAGACGCTGACTGCAGAACTAGAGAGAACGATCCTAGCAACGGGATTGAGATGCTCTAGAAAGATCCTACTTATCACCTACACAGATTCTAGCAACGGGATTGAGATGCTCTAGAAAGATCCTACTTATCATCTACACAGATCCTAGCAATGAAATTGAGATGCTCTAGAAAGATCCTACTTATCACCTACACAGACCGCATCACAAATGAAGCGATTCGAAACAGGATCACAATAGTAACTGGGTCCCACGATGACCTGATAACCACTTTGTTTAAAAAAAAACAAACGCAAACTAAAACTTTGTGGGCATATCACAAAGTCATCTGGGCTTGCAAAGACCTTCCTTCAGGGAACAAAACCAGGAAAAAGAAAAAGGAAGACAGAGAAAGCGAGGGGATGGCAACATAAAAGAATGGACGGGTCTGTCATTGAAGAAGATTCTATTCAAGATAAAAGACGGAGAAGTGGGAAAAGACAATAGACAGATCACGTGTGGTGCCCCAAAGGTTTAACAGACTAAGGGATAGTTGAAGATGAAGGTAATATATCTTACAAGCAGATCTACAAATGTTCAAGATGGCGGAATGAACAGCATGGCAGCTAACCAGATTGATACTCCCGGTAAATGAGTAAGTGTCGTGAAGGAAAATCTCGACGAGGCAATATATATCATATATATATTTATATATATATTCAGCCGGGAGGGGGAGAGAGAGGCCGGGGAAGGGCCGGCCTTAGATAATTGGAGGCCCTAGGCGAAGTGAATTTGTTGGCCCAAATGAAATAGAAAATTAAAAAATAAACAGCGAAAATATACAATTACGAAATTTATTTATCACCTAGTGTACTCTAGCAATAACAATGGGCACTAGTCTTGCTATGTCTTCTCTAAAAGAGTCCTGAGTGAGGCCCTCACCAATTGAAGGTCCTTGGCAGCTGACTAGTTTGCCTATGGCTAAGGCCGGTTCTGGCCGGGGGCATCTCTCTTCATGGTCACCACATCTACGTTCTACACCTAGGGCCCCTATAACCTAAGAACAACATTGTTTATTGTTTTTTATAATAATTCTAGAATTTGTGCTATTATTATAGAGGTAGATACATCTGTGGAATAATTGTTGGCAAGGCTTTGACCTCTTTTGGTTAGCAAATTGTCACGTTGTTCTAAAGAACGTCAAGACCTGTCTTCGAGTCTGAAGAAAAGACAGGTGTATTACTTCACAAGCTACTTACACCTAGCTGTGAGCTACATACTAATTTTATGTTTATAGTCTTGTTATTAAACAGAATATTGACCCATAAGCACCACAACAAGATATAGATACACGAGAATTTAAAAAACTAATTTCATAAAGTTTTATTCAGGTAGGTTTCAATGTTCTTATTGAATGTAGAGAAGTATGTTGTTTCTGAGTTCGATGGTATATTAAGCTGAATGCGGCATTTCAATATTAAATTAAAAAAGAACAACCCTTATTGATTTTTTTTTTCAATTATGATTCTCAAACAGTTCACTTGCATTACTTACAGCCCGCAGCCCCCCCCCCCCCCCCCACTTTCCCAACTTATCAGTATTTCAAAACTAAAATGAAATGTTTGAAATTAAAGCTACTGAAATTAACTTGACAATGTTAAATATTGGTGCTTCAGTCACAGGATATACAACACTGGAAACATCACTGACAACTTTTATGTCCTTTTCTCAAATTACAGAAATATGGATGCATAGTTTAAGCATATGGATCCAACAACATATGGAGATCTATCTATCATTGTGGACTGGACGTCTAACCTAGAAAAAAGTTAGCCTTGCATTCATATTTGTGTTTAAGCGGTTTTTTTTTAGTTGATAGTAACCTATCGACTTCTACTATGAAGATAGACATGCTAGAACATACGAGAAGAGAACATTCATACTCACAAATCGTTATCAGAATAAGAGCTGCATCTCCAAGCTGTTCGCTGGAAACAAAATGTTATTTTCAATGTCAGTTTTCTTGACTTGTTGACACGCCCAGGTGTCGTCGTCACGTGCCTGTCCACGTCATAGCGGTAGTCTATCATGACGAGCAAACTTCCACTTTTAGTTGGCGTTGAGGCGATTATTTGTTGTTGTTGTTTTTTTTTTTTACAATACCTCTATTCAAGTCAGAGCTTCATAGAACCTTGAACCAGGAAACTGCATGGGCGCTGATCTAAAAAACAAACGGCTCTAACGATTTAACAGTTGATGTATATCGCTGAGAAAAAAAAATTACTAGCTCGTTGGCCACACGGCGAAAACTCTAGATTCACCATTATTATTTATTAAAGTAAAAATAAAATGAAATAAATTTAAATTTGGCTTTAAATTGATGTACAAAAATTGGCGTTATCATCTGTAGTGTACCGAAATCTGAAGTGTTTATTAATTTTAAAGATGTTTAAAGTTTATTTATAGATTCTCTAAACTTTGCTTTTATATAAGATCTGAACGAAGTGGTCGTCTCCTTTCCATTAAGACTAAAACAGAAAGATTTTAAAACTCTTTCATCCACTGTCGGTAAGAGTGTTACAAGATCATCTGTCATCATCGAGAAGTTCATAGAAGTCAGATTCATAAAGCCCTGGTTGTGAGTGTGTATGTGTTTCGTGTGTGAATGTTGTTCGTATTTGCATCTATATTGTTATTGTACAGTAGTTACACTGATGTTGTCAATTGTAGTCCAACTAAATGTTCATTTGATTGGATCAATAAAAATTATTTTATCTTATCTTTTACGTAAATCTTACATAGATTACGCCTAAACTCTAGATCCAGAGGTATATCTAGATCTAGACTAGATCTTAAGAGTTCTAAATGAGATAGGCCTACGTTTAATGAAGATACCAATAAACGCGAGCACGTTGCCCTGCCTCATCGTGGCGCTCGCGTGGAAACGGCCACTAAAGGAAGTGGCTAAGCTAAATGGGTAACAACCAGTGCTCGATTTACCGCCGGGGATGCCGGGTATATCCCGGCACTGTGAGGCTCCAAACCCGGCTCTGCTTTAACTTTTACCATCCCCGCCGGGCATGGTATTTATTCCCGGCTCTGCAGAAAAATTTTTTTCATCCCCGGCACTGGTTTTTTAAGTCGAATAAGTGCAATCACGAAATTTTTAGTTAAATGGAAAATTTTGGTACGTCCATCTACCGAATTAATCGAAATAAACGTAAGTAAAAATAATTCTAAGTGTTTCGTTTTCTTATATTCTTTGGTTTCAATTTTAAGTTCACTTTTCGTTTGTTGTCACAAAGCGCGGTTTATCAGAATTATAGCCTATTTAAAATAAATATTTTTTAATTTTGTTTTAATTGAAATGTTTAAAGAGCCGTCTTGTAAAAAATTTAAAACATTGACCCAACAAAAATTATCTTTTACGAAAAATACTATAATCCAAAGAGTGAAATCTCACAGTGATGACCTTCAACTTCTTCAGAAAACGTCTTGCAGTAAGTCATTAATTATTAATAATTTATAAATAAAATAAACCAATAAAATATTATAATTTTATTTATTTTGGCTTTAATAAATTTGATTTGAAATTAAAATCAAAATTCATAAGCAGTTGAATATATATTGATTGATATTGTTTTTAATTAATATAATATATAAAATAATAAGTTTAAAAAATCTGTTAGCTAGTAAACAGTGTTATATAAGCTGTCAAGAAAGATAGAATTAATAGGCTAAGATACATCTGATGTTATAAAAATTTAATCAAATGATAGATAGATCAGGGGATGGTATGGTGTGGGGGTGTTATTCAATGTTTATTGGAGAAGCAGGTCTGAAAACTGGCCTTCCATCCTACTCCTAGAACTGTGCCTGCTCTGACAGTCATTCATTGTAATTCATACTGTATTGTTTTCATTTTCAGGCATCGGGGACTCCAATGTTGTTTCAACAAATCTTAAAAAAATAGTTGAGGAGCGAGGATGCATTGTTGTTGATGTACCAAGTGATGGCAACTGCTTTTTTCATGCCATAATCGACCAACTTCAACAATCCAGTTGTGTAAATCCGATTTCCTCATACAATGCTTAGCAGTTGAGACAGGATGCAGTGACATATTTAGAAAACCATCCAGATTATATTGACGAATCATTTTTAATTAAAACAGATTATAAAGATTTCACTGCATATTTAGAATGCCAAAGATTGGATGGACATTGGTGTGATGAAACAATAGTGCGAGCCACAGCAGATATTTTGGAAACAGACATACACATTTGGCATGACAATGGGCACATCACGGTTGTGAAATGCAGAATGCAATCATTATTGGATTCAAAGAAAGTGGTTATCGGGCAAATTACTGAAATTCATTATGTCAGTATCAGATCCAAATGTTTCCAAAATACTTGCGATGAACCTGTAAATATATTGAATGCCAGAATATACCCGGCACTGTGAGGCTCCAAACCCGGCTCTGCTTTAACTTTTATCATCCCCGCCGGGGATGGTATTTATCCCCGGCTCTGCAGACAAATTTTTTCATACCCGGCACTGGTTTTTTCCTAAATCGATCACTGGTAACAACACAGGACTCCCGTGGGGATGCCCACGGGTAGACGAGAGTCAACCTCTTGCACGGGCGGGGTTGTAAAAAAGTCCCCACAAACCTGTCACCAATCCATGCGCTGTTCCTCAAAGGGACCGTCACATAAATGGCGGGTCCTGCACAGTTAGCTTGGTACATTGAAGGAAAATGGCAGAAGATCCCGGTGTATTATCGGCATTCGGCTGTGTCTAGCCCACGCGTTGGGGGCCAAATGCATCGGTCAACAGCAATGCTTTACATAGGCATTGTCTAGGGTCCCTCCCAAACAGAACTGTGTGTTCACACAGGTTTTTTTTTTTTTACTGTTTGGCGTCCAAGCAGGTTTTTTTTTTCCATCTTAGGGCTCGAAGAGCCTTTGGCTCAGCCCTTAGACATCAACAAGATACCAATAAATAATTGCCTTCTTATATAATGCCCACTGGCCTTTCTGTAGAGTCGTTAATTCAAGGAGCTGACGGTGTCAAAATCACGAGTTCGATACCTATTTTTTTTTATAATTTATTTTCAAAGATATTTTTATTTTATTTTAAACTGTATATTAATAGTATTGTTCTTGTAAACGTATTAACACACATTTTATTACATATCAGCTAGATCTTATATATATATGTTTATATCAACAATTACTTCATTTTAAGAGTGTGTTGTCAATTATACAACGTCATTCACTATAACTATTTTTTCTATTGAGTCCAAGTTATTCACATGGAGCTACTAGAACCCAAAAGCCTAAAAGAATCAAAGTCTCCAGGATGAAACAAAAAAAAAATAAGGATTCGAATCAAGGACCTTCAAATAACAATGAAAAGGTTAACATACAGACCACTCCAACCATACAAGGTAAAGCGCTAGTATAAAAAGAAAATTAGATAAATAGATTTTAAAAGACTCATCTAGAATCTTTTGAAATATCAGCAATGTCTTTAGATTTATGTAGCTATTTCCTTTCATGAATTCATTTATTCAATGGAAAATTGTTATTTCCTCTCGGAAATGAAATTAACATTGGCTATTCGATACAGATCTAAACTACGCTACTTTGACTAGCAGTGCTAGTGTTCATGAGAATAAATTATAACTTTAATATCTCTCTCTCATGCACACACACAAACACACACACAGAGAGATAAGAAGACTTAATGAACCACAGAGACCAAAAAAAGACTTGTTTGTTTCTGACGTGATTTAATTACGGGTAAGAGCGACTGGAACGAGCGGACCTCACATCAGAAGACTCTCCCTTGCCATCCCGCGGTGTCGTCTCTTTTGGCATCTCTGCAGCGAGTGGTGTCTTCGTCCTAGGGTCAGATAGTGTCCCCTTTGGGCTGTGACTTTTGTCCTGTTTAGGTCCAGTTGAGGAGCTGGCGTTTTCGCTGTTCTTGTGGGACTTTTTCTCGCCCTTGTTCCCTCTCAGGCTGGACATGGCAGTGCTGAGCAGTCTGTGAAGAAAAAAAAAAGGGTGGACTAGTTGAAGTCACATGAGAAAAAAGTCATATTGCCCGACTTGCTATTACATGCAGTCTTAGAGCAGTGATCCTAAACTTGTTTGTAGGCCTAGGGATCAGATACAATTCCAAAATACTTGGCAGGGGCCGATTCATTAATTTTTGTTTTCTTTTTTAACATGACGATTTGGTTTCTTTCATTTCGGGGCAGAAGTCTCGCAGACATTGGATAGCTCTACGAGTCGGGTATGAAACTGTAGACAAAGAAAAGTGAGAGAGAAAGAGAAAGAGAATGAGATAGAAAGAGATAGAGAAAGAGAATGAGAGAGAGATAGAGAATGAGATAGAGAGAGAGAGAGAGAAAGAGAATGAGATAGAGAGAGAAAGAAAAAGAGAGAATTACTGATATATATATATATAGAGAGAGAGAGAGAGAGAAAGAGAGAGAGAGAGAGAAAGAGAGAGAGAGAGAGAGAGAAAGTTCCTGAGAGAGAGTGTGAGGGAAAATGACTGAGAGAAATAGATAATGACCGAGTGAGAGATAGAGAGAGAGAGAGAGAGAAGGACAGAGACAAGAGAGAGAGAGAGGCGAAAGAAAGAAGAAAGGCTATTGTTATTTTTACAGTTTCAAACAAAACAAAAGTGGGACAGGGGAGATAAATAAAACACGCACTTGATAACTTTCAATGGCAATAACCCCCCACTACTTAATGTGGGACACGAGAGTCTTGTCTGTTAGAAAATTGTACACATAATGAATGATAATAATAATAATTCTAATTATCAAACGGTCAATTATTAGATTTCAAACGTTTCATCAACCACAAGCCATTTTATCGTTACATTCTTTATTGTGAAAAATAATAATAAACAAAAAGATTACATTCATTACAAGTAATTACAAACACAAAGATAAAGCATATGCCATGCATCAATTTTGCGCAGCATGCCATGAATTACAAACGAATCATACATACGCATACTAACATATAGTCGTGTGGTGAAGAGAGTCAAATCAATGGTTTCTAAACTGTGGTCCGCGAAGACCATAGGAGGTCCACAGAAAGATAAAAGTTTATACAATGATGATACATTAAGCTCTAAATTTAATCCGATCGGATAATTTGAATAATAATGAAGTGGCCCATTCACTACTGTTTAATATGTCTATTACGAACTATGACAATGATTAAACAGTTTTATGATAGAATTGTATTTTGCGCGTGAATATCAAATGTACTCATTTAACAAACCAATCAAAGCCGTTCTTTTTATTTCTCTGCTTTATCACGCCATTCAAAGACGTAGCAAAACTTCTTTTTAAAGCTTCCATCTTGGAAATAGTGGCAACGAACTGAGACATCTTGGAAATAGTGGCAATGAACTGAGACATCTTGGAAATAGTGGCAATGAACTGAGATATCTCGGAAATAGTGGCAATGAACTGAGACATCTTGGAAATAGTGGCAATGAACTGAGACATCTCGGAAATAGTGGCAATGAACTGAGACATCTTGGAAATAGTGGCAACGAACTGAGACATCTTGGAAATAGTGGCAATGAACTGAGACATCTTGGAAATAGTGGCAATGAACAGAGACATCTTGGAAATAGTGGCAATGAACTGAGACATGGTGACGTATGAGAGGCCGCCCCACGTAAAACAAAATTGCGTAAATACGCTCCTGGATATATACAATTTCTGCATTCCTCATTAATCTTCGGACTCGAAAACAGATTTTATTATTATTATTTACAATTCGTTTTTTATACGTACAAATGCAACAGGCAGAATTTATCTTCTATTTCAATGCGTTATGGAACGAAAGTAATACGCATGTTATAATATCGCCTAGGCAAAGTTAAATAGCTTTCCGATATGCTTATAAAAGCTAGACCAGTCCATATTAATACTAGGCAAAATTTAAGTCATTGGTTTACATGCA
Source organism: Biomphalaria pfeifferi (assembly GCA_030265305.1). Lineage (NCBI taxonomy): Eukaryota > Metazoa > Mollusca > Gastropoda > Planorbidae > Biomphalaria > Biomphalaria pfeifferi. The sequence continues at coordinate 2,437,401 of JASAOG010000106.1, read as the reverse complement.
TGACTAGATGCATGACGCGTAGAACGTAATCATCTTTTTTTTTAAAGTAACGTCTGTATTATAATATAAGATAAGATCAGATAGGAATCATAATTTGTAGGCTTTAGATTGAGATGATATCTCATCTGATATTTAAACTTTAAATTCTAGTTCTAGATCTAGAAACGTCACAATTTCAAAATATTAGATCTATCTTTCTGTCTAGATATTTTACAAAGAGAATTAGATGAATTACAGAAATGGGAATCAAATTGGAGCATGTCTTTCCACCCAGAAAAATGTCAGTTGTTTAGAGTAACAAAAAAACTAAAACAAATTAATTCCACTTATCTTATTCATGGCAAACCAGTAACACAGACTAAAAACGCAAAATACCTAGGTGTTATAATAAATGAAAAACTGTCATGGAATCCACATATTGATGAAACTATAAAAAAATCAAACAAAGCATTAGGGTTTATTAAAAGAAATTTCTATAAATCAAATAAGAACATAAAACTAAAATGTTATTTAACCTTGGTTAGGCCAATAATAGAATATGCATCCACTGTTTGGGACCCCTCAACTCAAGAAAACATTAAGAAACTGGAACAAACACAAAATAGAGCAGTGAGATTCATAACAAACGAATATTCACATTTGACTAGAGTAACACCATTAGTAAAATCACTAAATTTAGAAAGCCTTCAGGACAGAAGACTCAAAAGTAAAGTAGCAATTATACATAAAACACTGAACCATAATCTTCAAATACAAAAACAAAATTTAATAAAATACTCTGAAAGACACAAAAATAAAGGCACATTCCTAGTCCCATATGCTAGGACAAATTTGTACAAATACTCCTTCTTCCCTAGTGCTATTAGAGCATGGAATGGGTTGCCTGAGCTAGCCAGAAAATCCAGTGACTTGGCAGAATTTAAGTCATTGGTTAATATGCATGACTAAATGCATGACGCGTAGGACGTAATCATCTTCTTTTTTGAAGTAACGTCTGTATTATATAAGATAAGATAAGATAGATCTAAAAGAGTAAATCTGGATTATTCGATATTAATGACATAATAAAATCATAATAATAATGTGGATCTAGATCTAGATCTAGATTTCAAAACAAAAGTTGCTCTCACTATCAACTGCTACAAATCCAATCAACTCATGTTCGTTGTTCAATTAATCAGACTTTTGCAAGATTGAGAGATGTACTCAACCTGCAACCTATTCATTCCCTCAGATTGTGATTCAGGCATTGATGTGTGAGATGTCGGTAGTGGTCCGCCATGAAAAGTATTGCATTTTGTATGCGCAACACATCTTGGTATTTCAACATCGGTGCACTATGGTATGCTTGATTCTACATATATGAACTGTACACTCATAGGCACTTATATATACTAGATAGGGACTCCAAGACAAGCCTTATTGTTTATACACTCATAGGCTCTTATTTTATATTTTACTTACAGTATTTTTTATGTTATATATTATACTATATAATAATAATTTCAATGTCTTCGATTCTGAAGACCAAGGATGAGTGCAGTGTTTCACATGAATACATATAGGTTGCGACTTGCATATTTTTCCGCATCTCATCAGACAAAACCTTTTTTCGCCTGAGGTCTATTTAAGCTTTCGTTTCCTCGTCTGTGAATGTCTTTTATAAATGGCCTTTGGGTCTGAAATGTGTGGCCCGCAGCCTTGAGATTTCAAACTGTCTCTTTCAGAGGCCACTTGCTGGCAGCTACTTTCCTGAGTGGTTTATACCATGCAGTGTTTCACGTAGCTAGACAGCTGGAGCTTGACAATAAATTATGAAAGCACAGAATTTTTATGTCCCTTAAAAAATAAATTTACCAGCTTCGACCCTTTTCTATTCTGATTCCCCAATTGAAACGACGTCGCACCCCTTTAAGGGCCCCTAGGTTAGGGAAGGACTGGGTAACAAAATTGACCATGGCATTACCATATGAGCCGGCCCACAAAAATGCCATGCTTTAACGAAACCTAATTCAGCGAAAACTGAACTCGTGTATGCGTGGGCTGACGTACAGTACTAGATTTAGACAGGAAGAATATAATATGTGCAAGCGTGGCCTTAATTATTTTGCATTGCCTTATTATAATCCCTCTACGTGCTTTTTTAACGCTAATTCTATATAACTTGACAAAATATAACAACTTTGTAGTTGCTTAATCGATTAGTATTCATAAGGGTTTGAAGTACTCCTAAACAATATATACAGACTATAATTGAGGCTATTACATTACATTATTCCATATGCTAGGACAAATTTGTACAGATGCTCCTTCCCTAGTGCTATTAGAGCATGGAATGAGTTGCCTGAGCTAGCCAGGAAAACCAACGACTTGGTAGGATTTAGCATAGGACGTAACCATCTTCCTTTTTTAAGTAACGTCTGTATTACATAAGATAAGATTACAGAAAATGTGTTAGGAAAGTATTATGCTACGCTGGGTCAGTTACGTCACACCGTGGGGCCATTTTATAAAAGAAATTCTACAATCTTTTGTGTATTTCTGGCCTTATTGGAATTCCAAGCGACCCTATAGAAGGCGGTCCATTGTGGTACCGGCCCACCGGGCATTTGCCAGAATAACTATCTAGCCAGTCTGCCCCTACCTTAAGGGGGTGCGCACCATAGTAAATAAGAAACGCTGTCTTATGCTATTATTTTAAAAATTTGCTACTTCGAAATAAACCCTTTACCATTGAACACACATATTATTAGACTTGGATCATCATAAGAAGTGTGGCTAAGTGGCATAAACCTTTTGGGTTCGAATCCCGACTCGAGCTGAGTTTCTGTAGTCTACTGAGCATGTAATAGCATGATGGAGGCGCTACACAAAAGTAATAAAACAAACAATACCATTGAAAAATACAACAAAACAATAATTACAGAACAAGATCTAAGTCTCACTCAGTTTATTACATCTCAAACTTTTATGTCAAGATAAAAGGTATATCCCTAAAAATGTGTATCAATTAATGGATCTAAATTTAACTCTTTCTCTCCGTAATTATTTTCCACGTTTCGACGGTATTCTTTATTTTGCTCAGTAGTATTTCACTCCACTGTTATGATTAAGCTTTAATAAATTTGTTGTTTGTCAGAAAATGTTTTATTTGGTATAGATTTATATAAGCCAAAGTAAAGTTTATAAAATCAAACATTAATTTTATTTAATGAGTTCAAATCAACGTCAACGAGGAGAGAAAGAGTTAAGAAACCAGTTGCGTTACTGCTAGGCGGTCGGCATTACGTCTTAGCGCAACCCCCCCCCCCCCCCCCCCCACACACCCTAAGCTTGGCGTGGATAGGATTCAAACCCAGAACTAACGAAACGACAGTCCAAAGCGCCTCACAACTCTACCGCTAAACAATTAACTTTGCATATTTTTCTGCTCCGACCCTTAGAACTGCATTTGATGTATAATTCTATAAATCATTATTGATATTTAAATGTAACATAATATAACTATATTTAATTTCTATGTAATGTTACTGGCAAAGTGCGAAATGTCTAGGCATTCTATAGAATGCTCAAAACGTTCAGGGAAAATGAAAAATTTCTCGATTTCCTATTTTGCCTAGGAATTGTATAGAGATTTCTGTTCAGGCGTTACCTTTGGATAATTCGTAGTAATGTTAATACAGACTACAAAGGGAAGCTAAACGGTGAAAAATATAAATTTAAAATATTCTCAAAGTAACTTCCCTTTGATTGCAAAATTCCACTAAATGCACGATAACTTCAGAGACAACAGATTCTTAGTGAAAAAAAATTACACAATCAGCATAGTCTCTTAAAAAATGTAGAGTAACGATTTCGTCAATAATGACAAATTTAAAAAAATGTTTGGAATACAATTATTAGTAAATTATTGAAAATGTCACCAAAAAAAAAGCATATTAATATTTCGATTCTAAGTTTACTCCAAGATGCCAAACAATTTGACTTTGATTGTCAAGTAAAGAGGAAAAAAAACAACAACAAACAAACTACCATTGAATACACCAAAAAATTTGCTTCAAATAAATGTCTTATATTTCTGTTCTTGCAAATAAAATATGAAAGTCAAATAGACAAATGAAACTTGTTAGCGTTTTCCAGAATTTAAAAATCACAAATCTGGTTTAATGGTCGAAGGTTAACAAAAGTGTTAAACCAATATTGTCAGGTACCTATTAGAGATGATTGGACCTTACAAAAGTGTTCAATATTGTCAGGTACATATCAGAGATGATTGGACCTTACAAAAGTGTTAAACCAATATTGTCAGGTACCTATTAGAGATGATTGGACCTTACAAAAGTGTTAAACCAATATTGTCAGGTACCTATTAGAGATGATTGGACCTTACAAAAGTGTTGAACCGATATTGTCAGGTACCTATTAGAGATGATTGGACCAAGGAAAAAAAACCCTGATTAAAAACCCTAGGCTTCATTAGGATTCGAACTAGTGACACTTGGGAAGCCATGTTCCTTACACTCATCTACAACATCCCTGATTGCTCATTCCTCTAAACATTAAAGAAGGGAAACTAATCCAAACTCTGGGTCAGCTTGACATAGTTAAAGGTTAAAACAGACTCGGGGGGGGGGGAACACAGAATCAGTTTTGTTTTGCACCAAATCATATCTGATTGATTGATGACAATGCTAGCAATGTATTAGTTCTCCTTGGTTTTATAAATTACTTAAGGATTAAATTTGCCGAAATGTATGGATTCGAAATTTTTAAAATTATATAAAATCTTGCAAACATAAACAGATGACCTTTCCATCATCTGTCCCAGAGATTGCTAGGTCTGAAAGAAGGTACTTTACTTTTCTTTTTTTTTTTAAATTCTTCAAACATTCCCGAAAAAAACACTTAAAAGTAGGACAACTGCCTTAGAGTAGGCCCTATCATATGGAAAATAAAGGTATTAATGCAATTTTTTTTGCACAACTTTATGAAATGGGCTCTACAGTTTCATTTGACGCTTTTGTTAGTGATTCATCAATGTTTTTTATTTACATTGGAAGAACTAGAAGTCTCTATTTCCTTGTTTGGGATTTCCTCCTTCATGAAAGTATTCTGATGCTGATCAATATGGTTGTCAGAATTAACTCTTTCATCACATTGGTAATCTTTTGAGGCCGTACTGGTACTCAGGTCTGTGTTTCTCTCCTTGGCAGCGGTGACGTCATTGCTCACGCTTGCTGACTGTTTTTTGCCTCGAAATAACCCAGAAGTCAGAACAACGCCACCAGCAGCTGCAGCAGACAGAAAGCCAACGAAGACCTGAGGGATTACACCCAGGCTAGCAGTGCCAGCGTCTTCCAATAGGATTACGAAGGACATACCGAAGCTGGGAAGAAATTAAACAGACTGAGTAAGCAAATTGTATCAAGAATAATAAATCACAGAGTTTTCTTATTGCACATTATATGATTGGTATGGATTCCTTATGCAACAGTCTTCTGATACTACTTTTTACCATTATAATACTTGTAAATATAACACTATTACATACTAGGCTTACTGATCATACGAAATGTAAGCTATATATATGTATTATATACTTTATTAATATGTAAACTTTCTGTATTATCGCTTGGTTGAAAATTTTTAAGTTTAAAGAAATTTGAAGCAGTTCAAATGCTTAATAAAACTAATAACTACCAAAACATATTTTGTGGGCACTTTTTGAATCGAATTATTAAACAAAACTTTTCGTCAGACAGATTACCAATCACAACGTGTGTAACTTACCCTGCGCTGGAGGTCAAGGTCATTAAGTATTCGGCCACACTTCCTGCTGCTATGCCACCAGCTTTGAAACCAGCAGCTGCAAGGACGATAGGAGCAACAGCAGCAGAACCGACGCCAAAGAGTGTAACAACGCCAAACAGCAAGAATGCCCTCGTAAGGCTCATGCCAGAACAGCCTGCTTTTTGATATACTTTTATGTCAGTATTCCTCTTGATGTCTTGTTGTTCAGCGGGTACTTTCTCAAAGCTGTCTTTGTCGTTGTTAGCAGATTCATTGATGGTTCCTTCTGAATTAGTGGCACAGCTATCTGGTGTTTCCTTGCTCTGGGGCTCAGCAATGAGATGGAAAGACTTCGGCATCGTATTCAATCTTCCAGTAACTTCATCTAATGGTTGAAAGTGATCATCTTTGTGTTCCACGTTTGCTGAGTTGAGTTCAGAGCAAGCTTTCGGCATTGCAGCATCTTCCAAGCCAGTTTCTTGATCTAAAGATTCATAGAGATGTGAATCTTGCTCATGCTCAATATTGTCCTTTGTTGGCAAACTCACGCCATCAATCGAAACCGGCAATGCAGAAAAATCTGCTGACGCTACGTCTTTATCTAATGAATGAAAGTGATCTGGACCTCCACCTTCTTCTTCCTTGCTAATTGCTGTAGTAAAGTGTTCGTTCTTAGTGTCTTCTGATGTGACAATACTTTCAGCTTTGTTTATTATGCTCTCAGAAATATTTCGATTTATGGTTTCGTCCAATGGAGGTTCAGCAGTTGCTACTTCAGTTCCAATGTCTGGTGTTAAATTAGTTTCACTAGCGCTTTCTGGGAGCTCATTGGAATCATTGCTGAGCCCAAGAGGCTGAGTGATTTGTCCTTTGTCTTGAGGTAACACGAAAGTGGCTACTTTAAAATTTTCAGCTGTGTCTATTGTCTCTGTTAGACACTCGAGTTTGGTTGATGTCTCCGTAGCCTCAGAAAATGGATTAACATCAATGCCAGCTGCTGACAGTTCCGTGTTGTGGAGCATTGGATCTGTCCCTTGACCACTAGAGTTCAAAGAATCATCTAAGACCTGCTCTTCATTGTGAACTAATGAAATATCTTTCAATCGTGCCTCTGTTTCTGTAGAAGAGCTTACTGTGTCTCTGTTTTCTGCTTTCCATTGTTCCTCATTAGGATGAGCCTCTGTACTGTTTAATGAATGTTCTGATATAGAACTAATGTTGTCTAATATGCTTGGCTTAGAAGTGCCAAAGATTATGTCAGATTTGTCCGAACTGGCATTGAGAGTGTTGTCTGACGACATATTCCCAGTTTCTACATTGGTAAGGTCGATATCTTGGCATAAGGGGCTCTTGGATGTGTCTGTACAGCTCGTGCTGTGTGGTGAAATGTCTGAAGTCTGGAGATGAGGATCACCACCGTAGTTTAGGTAAACACCTGTGTCATTGTTGTTTTTGTAAATAGTGTCTGTTTCTTGTTCAGCAGTATCAGAGTTGTCTTTAGGAGAAACCAAATCGCCTTTAAAAGCATCCGTTGTTTTTTTATTACAATTTTCAAAGTCGTCTGTAAGAGCATCTGTTGGTTCTAGATTAGAGGAATGAGAATTATCATTATTAGCATGCGTTGTTTCCAGCTTAGACGTTGCATGATTGTCAGAAAACGTCTCATTGGAGTTTGGTTGACTATTGTTGATAGATTCAGAAGACACTTCAGTTACTTCTATTGTATCCTTCTGTACGTTGTCGCATAGCAATTCTATTTTTTCTTGATGCGAATATTCAATTTTCACATCATCTCTGTTCAACATATTATGAAGTTGTGTTTCATCCAGAGAGACTCCCCCCGAGAGCAGAGTTTCTAATGTCTCCCTTGTAGATTCTGTGGTGTGGAAATTCTTCTCGTCTTCCATTACTTCCTCTGCGGTGACACCACAGTAGTCAGTCATTTCACCCTCATCTTCAACAGTCTCTGCTAAGTTCTCTGGTTGACTTTTGGGCACCATACTTTCCGAGCTTACTGGATCTTCTGATTCGTGAATCTCGTTACTTCTGCTTTGGTCTAAATTCGTGTTTTCCTCCAGCGACTTTTCACCCAACGGATCGTCCTTTATCTCGTATTTATCTTGTGGTGGATTGCTTAGATTTAGTTGTTCTCCGGAAGCAGGCAAGCCTTCGTCTTCTGAACATTTGGTTTCTGAGTGGGTACGTGATGTGGTGCTTTCAGCTTCCTTCTTGGCTGATTCGATGCTTTTCTTTGGAGCTTCATGATCGATTTCTTCGACGTCTTTCTCCTGATGGCTTGTTAATATCTCAGCAGCAGTAGTATCGTTATGAGTAAAAATCTCTTTTGTTTGTTCAAGGTTTATGTTTTCGGTATGTATGATGCTGGATGACTCCGACTTTTCTTCCATTTTTTTTTTTTTTTTTTTACAATGAATGTAATTAAACTTGAAACAGGTTTGCCTCGATGTGACCTTCACCTTGACAGAGTTCTGTAAAAGAAAATAACAATGCATTCATTTTGCTTTTTATAAAGCTTATTTAAAATCTGTCAGGGGAAAAGGTTTGTACCTATTATTTCTCCCACAACCATTCTCAGATCAAGTTGAAACTTTTCACAACTATTTATTGTACCTGAAAAAGAAGTATCAATTAGTAAATAAATATTGTCCAGTTAGTTAACTAATTGTTAGTAATTATAGTTAATTTGTTTAAACGATGTGACGTATATATAAAGTAATTCCCCATATTACGTTTTGTAATCCCACTAAACATAGTCAGGTCTATTTGTCCATGACTATACATGAATCAATCAAAAAATTATTTAATTAATGGTAATTACAGAGAAAATGGGTAGTTTATTCCTTTAGTTTTAAGACAAATTTCCCTGATTTTAGCTGTTATTTCCTTTATTTAGGCTTTGTCTCTTTTTAAGATGTTATTTTAGTTCTGCTTTTTGCATTACAATTATACTGTTTTAAAAGTGGTATTTAATGACATATTACCGCCCAAGTGTTCATTACATCTACATTACTTTACAAATTAGAACCTAGCTAAATCGTAGACTGTGTCCTATCTTATTAAATAGAAAGACCTTCCTTCAGGTAACAGTACCAGGAAAAAGAAGAAGAGGCAGAAAGAGAAAGCGATGGGAGGACAACATAAAAAAATGGACGGCCCTGCCATTAAAAAGAGGTTCTAACTAAGGCAAAAGACAGAGAGGAATGGAGAAAGACGGTCGACAAATCTTGCATGGTGCCCCAACGGTCTAACAGGCTAAGGGATAGGTAAAAGGTAAAAAAAAATAAATTATTAATATCTTCGTTTATGTGTGTGTGTGTAACTGGAAACATTGCAGAGTGTAAAATAGACATTTATTTATGTTTCCAATGAGAATTCAATCGACACTATAAAGTCATACATTTTAAATTATATACTTTTTTTTCCCCCAACCATTTGAGAAGCACTGTCAATGTGCATACGACCTCCAGGTGTGTATCACAGACTATACAAACTATTGTCAATCATGATGACTAATAACGTCTTCGTTGTTTTGTATTTGTTGTTGTTGTTTGTACTGAGGATAGCCGATAACGAGTTACTTGCCTTGCAACATGCCCTCCCCACCAATTACCAGGGCCGGTCTTAGCCATGGACAAAGTAGGCAGCTGCCTAGGGCCTACAAATGGTGGGGGCCTGGCACAGGAAATAGCGAAGCTTGTCCTAAATGTTATTGATGGAGCACACTAAGAGGTTTAAAAAAATGCTTAATCTTATTTTTTCGCTGATTATTTTTTTATTTTTCTATTTTAATTGGGGCCACCAAATTCACTTCGCCTAGGGCCTACAATTATCTAAGGCCGGCCCTGCGATCACCTCTCATTTTCTTTTTACAACCTAATTTTTTAAACAAATGCTTTTTAATTTTAACTGCTAGTAAGTGGCCTACTCAATAAATTATGCTCATTAGTATTCATAATAATAATATTGCAATGCTGTCGAAGAATTTCGTAGAAAAAAAAAAGACTGGTTATGACAGAAACTAGAAAAGAATCACAAATTATCACAACAAGCTGAGTTTAAGCTTAGAACGATATAGGTACAACATGACAGCCAACAAACTTTATATTTATATATTATGTGGAACACTTTCTTACCCCGCCCCATCCCCCTTCACCCCGAGAAAGAATCCTGATGAAACGAAGGTCTAGATCTAGTACATTTTATACTATTCCATTGATAAGCATTTAGATCTAAGAGTTGTCTACCATTAAAAGAAGATGATCATTAATTTATTCAACTCTTGAATCAATAAAAACTTTACATTCGGAAATTCCCGAATGCGAAAGACCTCTCAAAATGATGTTGGATCTAGATATAGATCTAGATTCCTAGATATAGATCTCTAGACTCCTAGATATAGATCTCTAGACTCCTAGATATAGATCTCTTAACTCCTAGATATAGATCTCTAGCCTCCTAGATATAGATCTCTAGCCTCCAAGATATAGATCTCTAGCCAAATTAAAATGTTTTTATTTTTAACTTGAAAAAATGATAACGGTCAGACTAGAGTTTTCCCCGAGTGGCCAACGAGCTAGTAGGCCTAATTTTTTACTCAGAGATACACATCAACTATTAAATTTCTAGGATAATCATTAGAGTCGTTTTTGGGATCAGCTGTCCAGGTTTCTAGATCAAGGTTCCATGAAGCAGTGACTTGAATAGAGGTAGGATTGTAAAAAAATGAGATGAAACCTCTATAAATTCTATGTAGGCCTATTTCTTTTGGACAGTTTAAGCGTCTATAACTTACTTTTGTATTCATAGTTCAGTGAATTGACAGTATCTGTCTGTGTACTATTTATGTTGGACATTATTGATTCTCTTATATGTTTTGTATTCCGATCGCATAGAGCTTTGGGTTGGGCTAGACAGGGCCCCTGGTATGTCAGGAATGTTCATCCTTACGCATATATGTGTGTGAGTGTGTGAGATGGTATGTATGTGAGAGAGTCTCGTTAAACTGTTGGCTACTACTTTGTAAATATGTATCTATGTTTTGTGTGTGTGTGTAAGGGTAGCCTGCACATGTGTGTCTCTGACATGGTCGAGCCATTGAGGTGAGTGTAACCTCAGCATCTGTTTCTGTTTTTGTTTTTTTTAAATAACATTCCAGGAATTTATTTTTAGAACTGATACAATCGTCTGTAATAATTAACCCGTAAAGTGCTGAGCTGTTTGGCAATGAAAACATACAAAATGAAATTACAATGTTCATGCTTAGAGGCTTAACTACCACACGCATCTTAAGGGTTAACGAAAACGAAAGGTGTGGAAATGTAATTTAAGCTTTTATTAAAATACTATAAATTACGTTTTTATAGGATATTATGGTATTCACTGTAATGATGTTCGTAATACACTGGTGCTGTTTTGATGGGGATCGCAAATATTTTTAGCGTGTTCCTGCAATGTATATATTGTAAACTAAAGATACTTTAAAATATATTTATTTCTTGATTGCTAAAACTCTAAGTATCATATAGGCATACAACCTTCAACACATTAAAAAAAAACGTGTGACAAAGGTATTAAAGTTTATTTTCAGTGTCATTTTTTTAAACAAGCAAAAGAAAAAAATATTACTAATCTAAGGAAAAGAACAGCTAATTACTGCCGTTTATCTAAAAAAAAAAAGAAAGGGTTTAGCCCTCTTTCTGCCAATTGATTAGTACTAATTGATTAACTAATTGGTTAATTGTTTTTATTGATTCGTGTATTGTCATCGACTAAAAATTATTATGCGAAATTTCAACTTAATCCAAGAATGGGAAGTGGGAGAAAAAAACGTTATTCTCATTAATTAGCAGTTATTCCCCTTATTTTGATTTCAAACAAAACAATTAATCACCATTAATTAATAAACGAATTGTTTTTTTGTCTTTAAGTTTTTACTGATTCATGTCTTGTCAGGTACAACAAATAATTATATGCAAAGTTTCAACTTGATACGAGAATTGGAAATGGGAGAAACATATATTTAACTTTTTTTTTTTTACCAGACAGACAGACAGACAGATTGAGCTGATATAAGCTTTGTAAAAATCAGACTTGAATCCACTTGTGCTTCAATTTACTTATGATGATAATGAGAAGATATAAGAATTATAATCACAGCCCGACACGCCCGCCCCCCCCCCCCCCCCACCACTTATTAAACTATTCGCAGCTGTTTCAGGCTTGGTTCTAATAAACAAGATTAATATCATAGATTTACATTCGCCTTAACTCTACCTATAAGGTCTGGTGAAGGCATACACATACTGTTCACATACACTTTTATACGTACTAGAAAAAACAAAAAAACTTCACATATTTCCATCTGAACAGAATAAACTAGGCTGATTTCTTCAGTTGAATCATTTCATTTTTAAAATAAAAATAATACAAGATTAATATTCATTAAAACTTATCTTATAAGTAGTAATAGGATTTAAAAAAAACCCACATTAAAACAATTATTAGTATTTCATTAAATCATTCAGTTACCTACCTTTTAAATTCCTCAATGTTTGAACACTGTCACGTGACAACTCTTTTCGCAACAGCTGATGTGAAACAATGGTGAGAGGACACCTGGGTTAAAGGATACCTGGGTCACTCTGTCCCTCCTCTCGAGAGTTAAGCTTATTACGTTCAGTTATCAAAGCGGGCGACCCTTGCTAAGTCGGGTCAGGCGATACTTCAGCAGTCTTGTGGACACACGATGCCGCGATAGTGAAGTGAGATGACGTCATCAATGTACGTGTGTTAGAAGAGGAACATGGCAGCACAATCTCGAAAGCTTCTCAAAAACGTAAAAAATGGTACCCTTTAATCGAAGAAAAACAAAAGATATTTAACTTTTTTTTTTCTAATGAAGGTAGAAACAATAATTAGCTGAACTAAATCTTGAAATTGGGACTGTATTGAGCTTGAGCCATACAGAGAAGAGTTTATAAAGTCCAGATTTTTATGACTGGTGCGAACGAGTTGAGAGTAATTATTGCATAAAAAATCCAAATCTTCTTTGGTTGATAACATTGCTAGCGTGCAACATAGTGTGCTACGTTGATCGAGCCCATTCGTTGTTGAAGGCCTCAACACTGACTTGCGACGTCACAACATGTGGGTTGTTTATACCAATTGTAAGTTGCCAAGACGTACAGGTCTATGACGTGGCGACGAGCTAGATAATCTAAACTGCCCACAGGTTGTGACGTTGCAGGTCAGTGTTCAGGCCTTCTATAACGCTTAGTCTCGCGTAGATTTAGTCACTATAATGGTTACGTGCGTTTACCAGCTTTAGCCTTATTTGCAGGACTTAAAATGTAGAGATTGATTTTGATTGTTAAATCTCATGTATAAGGGTAGCGATGGCTGAGTAGTTTAGTGTTTGGCTTCCAAACCTGTGTTCCTGGGTTCGAAGACTCTAATTTTGAATTTCGGTATTTGTAGGGCGCCCCGAGTACACCCAACTCTAATGTGTACATGACTTTAGCTTGGGAAAGTAAAGTCGGTTGGTCGTTGTGCTGGTCACATGACACCCTGCTCGTTAACTGTTGGCTAAAAAAAATAGATGACCTTAACATCATCTGTCCTATACATCGCAAGGTCTGAAAGGGGGACTTAACTCTTTTTTTTTTCATCTGATGTATAATATAACCTAATATAGGCCCACAGGTTTGAACAAAAAAAAAAATTGTTAATCATCAGCTTGCTGTGTACATTTTTGTTCTTTTAGCAATCACTAGCACTTTAAGTATTATATTGTAGAAATTAAATAATGTTAAATGTACAGAAAGTCAAGAAACTTGAAATGGAAAACTGTCAAGACCTAAATTCTTATCATTGGGGAAGAAAGGAATAAAATTAAAAAGATTCACATTTAATTTATTGCAATAACTTTCATATTGAAATGTCAGCTTAAAACTATAACGGCAGAATAGAGATAAATCACGAAATTAGTGATTTATAGGCTAAACAAATGCAACTCCAACTTTAGGTGTTCGTTGTTTATTTCTTTCAAATAGCAATTTCCATGCTATAGCAGCAGTGCTAGGAGATCTGCAACATCGGCTTATTTCGTAAAGGAACAAAAAGGAATATCTGATTAAAAATCATTTGCGTATAAAATGTACCACAATGGCTATGCCACAGCCCTTTGGGGCGCCCCTGTGTTGACTGGACGTATTTAAGATGTTGCATCATTTTACCATTACCCTCGAGGCTTCTGTGTCAAAATTTTATTTTAGGTCATCGATCTATATATATATATCGATTTGATCTTCAACATTTTTTGCAACAAGTAAATATTGTACGTTGTTGAATGAGATGAAAAATCAAGAAAGAGCAATCTTAAGGGAGGTAATTGAATGAATCATAGGAACCCAACAGAGATGGCAAGGAAGGGGTGTAGCAGCCATGTCGCGAGGGGGGTTCATTGCTCCATGGCCCACAACCAACAGCGGCGCAAACGGGCTATTGAAATGGACGTCTGTTAAAAAAAATGTGTTATTTGATTGTAGGAATGTAAATGTTTTATATTCGTGCATAATTTTTCTTGAAATCATTGTACTATATAAGTATATATACGATATTGCATGATTACGTTTTCTTTTCCTTGTTCAAGATATCAAACAAAATAATTAATTACCAATAGTTAATTAACTAATTGGTTATTTTTTTTTATATTTATTCTTATGTTGTCAAGTAAAAGAAATAATAGTGCGAAATTTCAGCGTAATCCAGGATTGGTTGTGAAGAAAAAATGCGTATTAACTTTTTACCAGACAGATAGAAAGACAGTGTGACAATATAAGCTTTGTAAAAACAATGTAGAACTTTAATCGTAGTTTTAAATCCATTAAAGTGAAGTAACTCTTAAATTATAGGTACTGCTTTCCAAAAAAATACTTACGTGATAAATTAAAAAAAAAAATTATCAATGGTCATAATACTAACTATAAACATAATGAGAAAGTACTACTAGCTATAGATAATTTTTTTTTAAAATAATCGCTATTTCTCATAATATTACATCATATATTTACTAGTAAAGATACATTTATTAATATTATAAGTTGACTGGAAATTCAATTCTGGTCGATTTTATACATATATTTCATTTGCAATGCAATCTTCTATAAATAAATATATATTAGATAATCTTATTGTGGGTACTACTAGCAGTACACCCCGGCTAAGCCCGTTGTTTTGTTACCAGGCAATATATTGTTTATTATGAACGGAACGCCCCCTTCTTTTCATCTTCTGAATTGTATTAAACGAGCCACGTTTAAACGATCAACCTAACATATTTTTTTTTAGCCCGAGAATTAGTGTATATGTTACAATGTTACACATCCCTACTACATATATTTCCTTATCTCCTGCAGACAAAGCTGCTGTCCGCAGGCGGTCTATTTAAGTTTTCTTTTCATATATTTACGGGGGGGGGGGGGGGGGGGGGGGGTAGTTGGTGAGTGGTTAAGCGCTGGGCTTCCTAACCTGGTGTCTTGGGTTCGAATCTCGTTGAAGACTGGGATTTTGAATTTCAGGATTTTTTAGGGCGCTCCTGAGCCGACCCAGCTCTAATGGTTTCCTGACTTTAGTTGGGAAAAGTAAAGTTGGTCGTTGTGCTGGCCCTATTGACACCCTGCTCAGTAACCGTTGGCCAAAAAAACATCATTAACATCATCCCCTTATAGTTAGCAAGATCTAAAAGGGGAACTTTACTTATATATATATATATATACATATATATATATATATATATATATATATATATATATATATATATATATAGATTTTAAAAAAAGATAACTTGCCTCAGTGCTAATACTTACTAATGAAAAATATGGTACGTATACACATCTGCAATCCATGACCTACAGATCAATGCTGATGTTCAGTGTCACTAAAGTGGATAATTTCAAAGCATAATGATGGTAAACTGTGCATGTAGTGTACAAACCATTACAGAAATGCAAAGTAGACAGACACAGGGCTGTTCTAAACAGTATCATAGCTAAGGTGTAATAGGATCAGGGCTGGCCCTAACATTTGCGATGTACAAAAGCAATTTAAACAAAAAAGACAAGAATGTTTTAGCTGATATCGTAAAGGTGTCCAAGCAAACCAACACTTTGACTTTCTGTTTTAGAAAATACAGAAATTGAAAAAAATAAACAATTATTTTTGTTTTAATTCATTTTAAATCACAATTTAAAAAAATAATGAAGTCACTAGTTTTTAAATTCAGAGAAAATAATTACAAGAAAAAAAGGGAGATAAAAAATAAAATATAAAGTAAAGTAGATGTCTGAGGTTATTTCACTTTTTTATAAAGATAGCAACATTAAATACCGGTAATAATAATAAAGCTTGTCTTCGAGTCCGAAGATTAATGAGGAGTGCAATATTTTACGTGACACGCAGCCTCAGCTGCGACCTACAAATTTTGCCGAATTAAAACAAGCGAGAGTGTGAGCTAATAAATCACTACAGCTGCCTAGAAAAATCAGTGTCGGCCAAGCAGAAGAGTTTCTCATCACACTTTTGTATGGCTCTGGGACCTGAGTCCTCTATTGTTGGCATCTAAGGCTGTCAAGCGCTTTAATCAAAGGTGCCTTCGTCGTCATCGAGAAGTACATAGAAGTCTAATTCATAAGACGCTGGTTGTGAAAATGCACCTTTTTCGTGAATGAATGCTGTTCGTATTTGCTTCTTTATCGTTATTGTTACAGTAGTTATTACTCACCATTCGACAGCTGCGCTGGTTCGACACTTATTTCGCATGGGGAACGACCGCATGCCGAACACGTTATAGAGATCAATTCAGGCGCCATTTTGCCTCACTGGCATAGAGGAACGTAGCAGGCAGCAGTTGGCCTCTGTACGAGACAAATGGAGAGCAAACATGAATGCCGCGGGACACACATTTAAGGCCCAAACAAAAGCCCTTGGAACTGACAGGCGCAGAAGACATAACGGAAACTGAAACAGACTCCTTGGCAGACAACGGCTGTGTCTGCATCAGACATGCAGGTCTATGTGTTTGAGAGGCAGTGTGTCACGTGGCTATGCAAATCAATTTTCAACTTTTTTATGTCAAAAAAAAAGAGAGCTCTTATAAGGGAAAAAATCACACAATCATAGCCATATCTCTCTCAATACTGCAAGATCTGTTGAACTTTTTTCTTTTAAAAATATGATTGAATAATTATCACCAATTAACTAATTGGTTAATCTTTTTTTTTATTGATGTGTTGTCATGAATAATGAATAATTGTGCAAAGTTTCAACTTGATCTGATAATGGGAAGTGAGGAAATACAAAATGATTTGAAGTCTTGCACAGATTGCTTGATATCACAATGTCTGTATCGAAGTAGAATTTGACATAATGTAGCCATATTGCAGATGAGGCCTACTTATCCTTAAATAAAGGACATTTCTTTAAGATGTATTAAAAGTACACATTTTTAAAGAGAGTAATCCACATTTTAAAAGGGTTATTCTCTTTAGAAGGAAAATAAAGATGATGAATTTAGTTTTGATATTTCTTTTACCTTCACCTATTCCTCAGTCTGTTGGACCGTTGGGGCACCAAGCAAGATTTGTCGACTGTGTTTCTCCATTCCTGTCTGTCTTTTGCCTTGGATATAGCATCTTTCATTGGCAGGCGCGTCATTTCTTTTATATTGTCTTCCCATCGCTTTCTCTGTCTGTCTCTTCTTCTTTTTTTCTGGTACTGTTCCCTGAAGGAAGGTCTTTGCGAGCCTCGGAGACCTTGTAATATGGCCATAGAGTTTTAGTTTTTTTTAATAATAGTTAGCAGGTCATCGTGGGGGTCCAATCTGATATTAAACAAATTTCTTTTTTAAAAAGACTATTCCTCGTTTATGAAGCTAATGACTTTTTGTTATAACAATTACATTGAAAGACAACAGTCAAAACTATTATTCCTTGAGCTAGATATATGTCATAGAAAATTCGAGTTTGGTCATACTGATAGGCCTACAGATCCAGACCTCGAAGACGGTCTTGTAGTTATACCATCGAAAGATTCCATTTGCTAGAACATATTTGTATAAGGGATCCCTCTTCCCTAGTGCCATTAGAGAATGAAATGGGTTGCCTGAATCAGCCAGGAAAACCAACGACTTAGCAGAGTTTAAATCATTGACTAACATGAATGACTACAATGACACGTGAAATGCGTAGGCCGTAATTATCTTCTTTTTTAAAAAGTTGGGTCTGTAATAAGATAAGATAAGATAAGATAGGATAACTTAACAATAATTAAAACCATTAAGAAGAAAAAGAATAAAAATCATTTGTAAAAAAACAACAAACAAACAACACTTATCTAAGGGAAAGAACTCCGCACGTGCAACTATATCTCTTAATAATGTAGAAGTTCTTTCCCTTACTAAATACCTAACAAAAATAATTAATTACCAGTAATTAATTGACTAAGTGATAATTTTTAATCAATTCGCGTTTTCAAATTATTATTTAAAATATCAACTTGATCCGATAATAGATGTGGCAAAATAACGTATTAATTTATCTAAGGTTACGAAACTCTTATTATTTAGCCGTGTTTGTGAATACTGAAGGATTAATTCCCCTTGTTGGTATCAATCAGAATGATTAATTACCAGTGAAAAATCTACTTAATAGTTTTATTTTTATTATTGATATGTGTCTTGTCTATGCCCGTGAAAACTGGCGCACAAATTGCAAAGGACGAGAGAACAGCGCCGCAGAAGAAAAGCGTCATAGAAAAAAAAAAAAGGACCAGGCACTAGCTCCAGCTGATATAACCTGCCCAATGTGCGGCCAAACATTCTGGGTCTCACCAGCCACATGAGTAGGCACAAAACCCCAGTGGAAAGCCCTCAGCCCCCTTGTTGACAAAAGTGATCATCATCGAACCACGATGGACGAACTATATCTATATGCCTATGAATAATTGTGCAACGTTTCAACTTTATCAGAGAATAGGTGTGGAAAAAAAATGAGTACAAACGTTTTACCAAATAGACAGACATTTAGACAGATCGAGTTGATATAAGCTTTCTAACAAAAACTTAGGTCCACGTCCACGGTCCACATATGCTTCAAGTGCCTCTAATATATAAAATTTCTGTTTCGCCACGTCCATCCCTTTCTTAACTTTAATTATTTTTCAAAGGCACTTTTCTTAGTAGGAATAGTTCGCTGCAGACTGTCTTTAGACATTTTAATTCAGTTGTATTAAAATACGTGCCTTTCGAGTGTGGATGATCTTTCTTTATTATATTCTTGACGTAGCTGTGTTATGTGAGGACAAAACATCTAGAGTAGAGTAGAGTTGTGTTTACTGAGCGCCTAAAGGCAGCACGGAAAAACCTTCTTCTCAGATGCCCCCTTCACCGGTCCACAAATGAGATTGGACCATAGCACTCTGAGGATGCTATAAGCATGAAAGTAGCGCTTTATAAAAGCTATAATTTATTTTTATTTTATGCTAGAGCGAATCATCTCAACCTGATATCTGCATGATTCCAGCTTAACATCACGCCACGCTAAACCTTGATCTTGCTAGCCACTATGAACGAGACCATTCGTTATATATCGTACCACATCACGCTAATATCTCCCTCCGGCTCTAATGCTGTAGGCCTTATTGCTGCTACAAGACGTAACACCTTAAGTAGGTAGTAGTAGTGTACTATTAGCCGCTTTACTACATTAGCTTATATAATGCTCTGCATGGAAGACTTTGCCTTTCATGTTAATCAACGTAACTAATGATTCACAAATATTTTTCATGAACAATCAACAAACTAGATAGTAATATTTCTGCTAAACACGCTGGAGGTTAAAATTATGGCAGCCGCAAGGAAATTAAAAAGCTCGACTGTTGCGAATAATGTGCGCTTGAACTCCTTGGTGTTTTCCCTGGCCACGACAATCGGCGGTGTGCAGGCCAATGTTCTCATGCAGGGCGAGAAAAGCATACGACAAACCCTTTCCTGTTGAGTTGTCAAATCTAGAAATTTGATTACGTATTCTAGCACCTTAACTTTTAGATCTGGTACATCCACAAAACCCAATATAAAGGACATCTGCTCTTGGTGTCTAACGTCAGGTGTGCAGTCAAGGATGACGGAAAAATATTTAGAAAGCTTGATTTTTATCAATATTGTTCCCCTTTACATCTGGTGCCATCAGGTCCATAAGCTCGTTTTGAAACATATGCATGATAAAATGGTCGTGAGCCTCGGCGTTCAAAAATTCGTCGAAGATGTTCTTGCATGGTTGGGTCGACTTCGGCCAGCATCTCAATCAAGCCTGAAAATTGACCGTTGTTCGTTTGTTTCCCACGAAATGTGTTGTTATTTTCTTCAAGGTACTGTACAATCGCTGGAATTTTAGTTCAGACTGCGCGCTAATGAAGTTTTTCTTTTCTAATTTGTTTTTGCCTCCCGTTATTCTTTATGCTACCCTTTGACATTCTCAGAGCTAAATCAAACCACAAAGTCACACACTTAACGGGATTTACAGAAACCTCGTACTTCTGAAGTTCATTATATCATGTTAAGAGCTTACATAGTATTTGGTATCTAATGTCTGGAAAGGTTTTCAAAGACATTGAGCAACGAGTCCTAGTTTATGAGAACTGATCTGGTTTTCGAAGCTGACGGTGACAAGGGAATCTCCAATCGCGGGACCACCCTAAGGCGCAAGGCCAGGTGCTGTTGCCCCACTTGCCACCCCCTAAGGCCTCTACTGCTACCCGGAAGTTCCCACACCCACTAGCTGTGTGAACGAACGTTTATTTTTATCTCTAGAGGGTAAAGGGCGCCACAAGGAAAAGTTTGGCAAAGTGCTTGACTTCCAAACCATAAGTACCGGGTTCAAATCCTGGTAACGACTGTGAATTTTAATTTCGGGATCTTTAGGGCACTTCTGAGTCCACCTCTAATATGTACTTGACATTTGTTGGCCACATTCTCGTTAACTGTGGGCCATTTAAACCTTTACATCATCTGTCCTATAGATGGATAGGTCTAAAAGGGAAACGGATCTATGTGGTCGAAGCTGTTAAATCTCTTATTCGCGGTCGTTATGAACATTTAAACTTCAGCGGGGAAATCCCGAAGAATTTGCCTGGATGAAGTTAATATAATATTACACTAATAAATTCAGAAACAACTAAAAATTTACTGCTGGAGGGGTGAACGACTGTATTAAAAATAATGGCTAACGCTAATCTAGATAGGCGCATAGACTTTTTATCTACATGAAATTTTGAAACGTTAACTCAGATTGGTATGGAGATGGATCTTCTAAAATCAAACCAACATGTTTATAATTTTAATGATCCTACTTTTAAATATTTATAAAATATCTCCCCAATTTTTTTTTTAAAGTCGACGCGACGTACAGTAGTTGTAATTGTACAATTGTATAAAAAATTATTAAATGTAGATATTTATCTTGTTTTAGGGTTGAAAAAAAAAGACACACAATTTAGATCTATAGGTTTTTTGTTTTTTTTTAAAGACGGATTGAGGACAAGATTATCTAACCGCACTGGGTGACTGCGACCCTAGTGACGCTGCTGCTAAAAAATAATGCCAATAGGAATTTGCACAGACCGGCAGTGATATTAGATTGTCTTCCGAACGTAACGGGTGGAGTAGCTTTTTGAAAACAAATTAGATCTACATTTAGATCTAATAATAGGTTAGAGAATACCGTCACGCTGTGCCAAACACCAGAGTCCGTTAAACACAGCCAAGACCTGCATACGTTCTTACACATCAGCAAAGTAGGTCACGGAGAAGTAACGGGTTTCTCTGTGCTTGTGTCAAGGTCCCCTTGTTTTTGTTTTGTCCCCTTTCGACTTTCAAGTTTGCCGTAGCCCGTATGTGCTTCTGTGTTCGAATGTTCACCATCACTGGACTAGACTCTAATTTCTCACAGTATTGGATTTCTAGATGTAGATCTTTATAGCTCTACTAGAATCTAGATTCTAATAGTCAGTTCCGGCAACTATATAGACTTACATTAGACTAGTGTCGCGATCGCGCATTACGTCTTGGATGCCGTTGTGCGAGCTCGCCGTGTCTTGTCTTCATGATGTGTGTTATTTTGAAAAGGCGTTTGCCACCTGTGTGTAGTTGAGTTCTTTTGCAAGTGAAGTTCTTATCAATTCGTGTTGTTATGCCTTTAGAGTCTAGGCATAGATCTATCTATGATTAACTGACAGACTGATGTAGTCTTACTATTACTAGACTAGATTCTAGATCTAGTTTACTAGACTACTACTATTGTATTGATGCGTTATTATTTAGTAAATTTACGTATTTGTGATTTTTTTTCCTGTACTGACTTCCTTATGCGGCATTATAATTATTCTACTTGTGCCCAAGTTTTGGATATAAATATAGAATAGGACTAGATATACTCATCATAATATAAATCTAGCAGATTGACTAGATCTACTAGATCTAGATATATATATAGAAATCTATTCTATAATATAATATAGAGATATGCCTAATAATGTGTATGAATGTATGCAGATCTATATACAAAAAGATATCTAGTCTAGTCTCTTAATATGTCTAGACCCTAGCCTAGACTAGATATAGACTCTAATTAACTCTAATATTAAAGATCTAGGACTAAATGTATCTTCTTCTTATATTATAAAGTAGAATGTGAGGCTATGTATGTATGAGTGCATGTATGTATGTTACTTATAGACATCAAAACCGCTTGACCAATCTTGATAAAACTAGGCAGGAATGTTCCTTGGGTACTAACTAAGACCGTAGTGTATGTATTGTAGCCCTAAAACAAACTTAAGACCCTCAAAAAAAAAAAAGTTGTCCGACTCTATTACAGCTATAGTATTTTATGGATCTAGGACATGGTTAACAATGTTGACATTAGAAAAGATCGAAAGGATTTAGACTTAGATATAGATCTAATTTTAAGAAATACACTTTGCGCACATAGTTTTTTACTTTGACACATGAAAATACAAAATAAGATCCATTGATTTCATTATGTAATAAAATTAACCTTCAATTTTGTGTTTCAAAAGCATTTTTTACATAAATTAGTTCCTGATATCTGTGACTACAGATTTCCTGGCGAACATTCTTTCATTAGACATTACCAATTGGTTACACAAACACGTCTCTCTACTGAGTCTATTCCTAGGTCTAGGTCTAAAACTCATTGAACTTTAAGATGATAAAACTTCTTTTCGCAAAGATAGTTTTGTGCTTTAAAACATAAACATACTAATTATTGTCCATTCATTTGATATTTTAATCAATTTAACATTCAAATTTGTTTTTCTAAAGCATTTTTAATACATTCGTTCTCTGTTCGCTAAAGTTGCGTAGCCGTGTTGAGATAAGCCTATATTCATTCATGAAAAAAGGTCACGCATGCGCAACACAGGATGAACTCTATAAAAGCCAATTTTTAACTCTAGATTAGTGTAGATTTAGATCTATGTGTACCTCAAGATCTACTTTATACTTTAACACATGAACATACAAAATTAAGTCTATTCATCTCAAATTTTAATCAAATATAGGTAGGCCTACAAGCTAATGTTTTAATTTGAAAAAATGGATTTAAGCCTATTAGCCAACACCAAACCAAATAAAGCATCTGGACCTGATGGTATTCCAGCTAGATTACTCAAAGAACTAAGGGATGAGCTAGCCCCAGTGTTCAAAATACTCTTTCAGGCTTCACTTAACCAGGGCAGAGTACCAAAGGACTGGAAAGAAGCTAATGTCAACCCCCTATTTAAAAAAGGAGAAAAATCTGACCCAGGAAACTACAGACCAGTATCACTTACCAGCATCACATGTAAAATCCTAGAACACATAATATGTAGCAACATCATAAACCACTTAGACAAACAAAATGTCCTCACACCATACCAACATGGCTTTAGGAAATACAGATTATGTGAAACACAACTAATAGGACTAATTGATGATTTTTCTAAAGGTTTAGATAAAAGTGAACAAATAGATGCTATCTTACTAGATTTTTCTAAGGCTTTTGACAAAGTTCACCACCATAGTTTGCTTAAAGAATTAAAATATTTTGGCATTAATAGTCCACTGCATCAGTGGATTAAAAATTTTCTGATAGGGAGAGAACAAACTGTAATAATAAATGGCTCTAAATCAACACAGATAACAGTAAACTCAGGTGTACCTCAAGGAACAGTCTTGGGTCCACTACTATTTTTAATTTACATAAATGATTTACCAAATTGCATTACTTCAGGAACAAAAGTCAGATTATTTGCAGACGATTGCATAATATATAGAACAATAAAAACAACACAAGACACAGATATTTTACAAAGAGAATTAGATGAATTACAGAAATGGGAATCAAATTGGAGCATGTCTTTCCACCCAGAAAAATGTCAGTTATTAAGAGTAACAAAAAAACTAAAACAAATTAGTTCCACTTATCTTATTCAAGGCAAACCAGTAACACAGACTAAAAATGCAAAATACCTAGGTGTTATAATAAATTAAAAAACTGTCATGGAATCCACATATTGATGAAACTATAAAAAAATCATACAAAGTATTAGGATTTATTAAAAGAAATTTCTATAAATCAAATAAGAACATAAAACTAAAATGTTATTTAACCTTGGTTAGGCCAATAATAGAATATGCATCCTCCGTTCGGGACCCCCTCAACTCAAGAAAACATTAAGAAACTGGAACAGACACAAAATAGAGCAGTGAGATTCATAACAAATGAATATTCACATTTGACTAGAGTAACACCTATAGTAAAATCACTAAATTTAGAAAGCCTTCAGGACAGAAGACTCAAAAGTAAAGTAGCAATTATACATAAAACACTGAACCATAATCTTCAAATACAAAAACAAAATTTAATAAAATACTCTGAAAGACACAAAGATAAAGGCACATTCCTCGTCCCATATGCTAGGACAAATTTGTACAAATACTCCTTCTTCCCTAGTGCTATTAGAGCATGGAATGGGTTGCCTGAGCTAGCCAGGAAAACCAGTGACTTGGCAGAATTAAAGTCATTGGTTAATATGCATGACTAAATGCATGACGCGTAGGACGTAATCATCTTCTTTTTTGAAGTAACATCTGTATTATATAAGATAAGATAAGAAGCTATTTTTATTTGATAGCTTCATTCACACTATTTTTACATTGACACATTCGCTTTACTTATTACATTATTATTTCGTTTAATTGTGACTATATCGACAGTAATGCGCAAATAAAGACCCGCGGGTAACATATGTCTAGTATAATATATAATACTAGATAGTTTAGGACTTCAAATAATCACAGTTATATAGCCTAGATCTACAAGGATTACTGCTAAAATTGGATTGTCACAGTAGCCTAATAGGATTACTGGACTGTACTATGAGATAAGAATTTGCAGATCCATTGAAGGTGTCCAGGTAAGTTACTATATTACTAATATTACTATATCTTAGATCTAGACTAGATTCTAATTCTATATTGATAATATATATGTAGTATAGTATTAATTATATAGTCTATATCTAATAATTTTGTTTATTAATTTTAGTTGATAGATATATATAGAACTTGATTTTAGATCTCTGGTCTTGGTACTTCAATACTTACTAATAAGATTTAGGCCTACTTGGGAAAGTGAATGATAGACAAGATTCAATTGTTCTACAATAGAAAGACTTATAAAATAGTACTCTATATAATGCATACTATGTATCATTTTTATGAGCTACCTTCATATTTGTTACATTACTACACCGTTTCCCAAACTGTGTTCTGCGGAACCCTGGTGTTCACAAGGCCTGAATAGGTATTCCACAAGCTACTGGAATAATTAATCTGTATGCCACTACATGAATTAATCTCTCTAATAAAATAAGCAAAGTGTTCTGCTAAATACTCAGAATGTGCAAAGTGTTGAGGGAAAAGTTTAGTAACCACGCTGCATTACTAGAACAGGAACTGACCAACTAGAGGAAAGACTTCCTCGTACAATTCATGTAATTCCCGATTCTTGTCAGAATTTTAAAACATATTTTTCTATAGAAAGAATAGATCTAAATTCTACACTCATCCACACACTGAAAGTGGACTTCCACACACTGACTGTAGACTTCCAAAACCAACACAACTAAATTAACTTGAATCATTCTATTTTTACAATATTAAGTTGAAACATTGCCCATCTATTCATTGGCATAGACAAAACAAGACATAAAGTGATAAAAAGAATTGACCAATGAGTCAATTAATTACTGGTCATTTTCTGTTTCTGTTTGAAACCAACGAGGGAAATTAATCCTTCAGTATTGGCAGATAAGGCTAAATATGTAGGGTTTCATCACCTTAGTTAATTGTACAGTATTTCTCCCACATTATCCCAGGATAAAGTTGAAACTTTAAACAATTATTTATTGTACTCTTAAAAAACCTGAATCAGTTACAAAATTAACCAATTAGTCAATTAATTATTTTGTTTGACATCAAATAAGAGAAATAGCTTCATTATTGAGTGATATAGTTGTAATTGCAGAGTTCTTTCCCATAGATAAACCTTTTTAAAAATTAATACAATTCTTGTCACTTTTTGTTTAAGAATAAGAATTGAAGCCACATCCTTACAAACAACTTATAATTCCAAATGAAATTTAGTTTGTTTTCGTGATAGCTTAGTGCTGATAGTTTGTTTTGTTTTGTACTTTTCCTTTTAATTTTCTTGATCTATAAGTTTTTTATTAGGAACTAGGGTCTAGGTCTAGATTTCTAATATAAATAGATGTCAAAAAAAAAAAAAAAGAATATCTAAAAAAAAACTGACCTACTGATTTTTTTTTAAAAAGTTGAAAGATGAATAATTTCAAAACAAGAAATTAGATATTATATAAATTTAATGTATTGTCATTCATTGTCATATTCCTAGGTGACGCCCTTAACGTCTGTTTAGGGGTGTTACGAAGTGTGCCCTTCTTTATTATAAATTATTATGCTTTATGCACATACACGCTTTGGTCATTTCTAAAAAAAAAACAACATAAAACAACTAAAAACAACAAACCAGAGCTATGAAAGGCGCTTCGTGTTATTCCCTTGGTGTAAGGGATGGAGATTATGTATCCCATCTCCCCTTTCGCCCCGGAAACGTTTTTAAGCTCAGCTCAGATATAACCTTACGTTTAGTGTGTCAGGTGAGACACAATATGTCATGCGATCCCATATCAGTATTTATGGCAACGTAAAATACTTATTGAATCTTCGGGCTTAAAAAACGAATCCTCACAATGTTACACTGAGAGTCAAATACCGCTGTGGCTATACGACTCTTATGCTAGAGCGGAGAACGTTGCGACAGATGATGCGTGAGAATGATTCTGGCATAAAAGTAAATATATGTCTGGATTATTGTTATTGGCTTTATGCATCTTTGGCCTAGAGATCTAAACTACCTATCATTGGTACTTAGGAAAAAAAATTAGATTTGCAAACACTCTTATCAAAGAACCTTGGTTTTTTATTAAAAGGGTGTAAGATAGATTTGTGTCACCTTATCTAAAGTCTGTATCAGTCCTTTTGTTCTCAACGAAGGTATTAACCACATGCACAGTCTGTCTTCTTACTGTCCTATCTTAAGCGAAACCTTGCAGAAACTATTTGATTGTAATATGCTTAAGGTACCGCTTGTATCTCTCTATGAAGTCTAGGTTTCTCGGCAAGCTCAACATTAAACAATTTTTTCTCGGGAATTCTTCCGTCTGGTATGCAGCTGACATCACCGAGACCACGTCAACCGTCAACAGAGAATGGGTATTAGCCAATTTCAAACTTGTGTGGTTAGAGAAATCTTTCCTGGACACAGACACGATGAACAGCAGACTGTAACGGGTGGAAACTGTGCATTGTTTGCTCTTGTTGCCTTGCATGTTTGGATCATGCCTCACAGTGCCATTTAGTGCATAGGCACTGTGTGAATTGGCAAACCTTTTAGCTGGCGTCGCTCTTTCAAGGCTAAGATGAGTGGCAGAAGCACACAGGGCTGGCCTTAGGCCACTGCAACCTTTTTCTTTGAGTATGAGCCTCAGTTTCGCTTAAGTCTTCGACTGTCTTGAGTGCGTCCTTGTGAATGGACCTACAAATTGAAACCGTTTGACCAATCGCAGCCCCATAATTTGTTTTAAATTAGTTACATTTAATCTTTATTGAAATGTTGTGTTCTTATATGTTAAAAAATAATAGATGACCCAGGCTGTGCTATAAATAGAACCTCGAACTCAAAAGATTCCTGTGGGTCATCGTCATGCAGTGTTAGGAACACATAAGAAAAGAGTTAAGTGTGTTGTACAATGGCTATCCCTAAATCTAAAATCCTAATCTTAATCTCTGGTTTCACCACCTACCTAAACCGCTGCTGGGAGTTTACAGTATGAACAACAACTAGTAAACATATACCTTTCTTCAAAACTATAAAAGTCGGCTTACCACTCAAACAGATGTATTTACGGTAAAACGTAACATAATAATTTCGATAATAATAAATAAATATATATATATATATATAAACAATCTCTAATTTCATTAAAAACTATTTACAAAATCGACTGAAATAACACTCAAAATATTTATAGCAAATTGACTCTAATGATTTAAAAAAAAAGAAAGCAACGATTCCATTCCATTATTTTAAAGCTCATTGCTGATTGGTTTAAAGCTATTAGCTCTAACGTAGTTTTTAACAATATAAAATTGTATTGCCGAATAAGAATATATTTTTGGATGACCTCTAGTGACCAAGAATCGAGGCGCCTGCAGGATGCTTTTTTTGCAACATATGGCTTAAATAAGTCGAAGCTTCCACCTTTTGTTACGTTCTTGTTATGGAAAATATTAAAGAAAAGAACTGTTACCCCCCCCCCCCCCCCCCACCACCAATCCCTCCGTAGAAAACAAATCTGGCTTCACCTATGTACCTGTCACCTTTGACCTGTTCACTAACAAATGCAATGACACTATTTTAAGATTTTAATTGCAATATTAAGTGCACTGCAATTGCTTGTTTTGTGAAATAAAAAAAAAAACACATCTGAACAAACTATTTACTGTACACGTAAGTTTATCCCTGCGACCCGTGCATCCCTACGGTCGATCGAACAAAAACAGCATACGTCGGCTGTCAGTAACTTTACTGCTGAACTGCTTCTCGTCGCGATAGTTAAGCTGGCGGTGGACGTTTATCATGCATACTGCTGAGATTCTTGATGGGCAAGCCAACGATGAACGCCAATCATGCACAGTGCTGAGAGTCTTGATGGACAAGCCGGCGATGAACGCTTATCATGCATACTGCTGAGATTCTTGGTGGACAAGCTGGCGATGAACGCTTATCATGTACACAGTCTTTACGCTGTCATTGTTGACCACAACAGCTTTTGATTCTTCGTAGCTTGCAGTAAAGTTGGCATGAAATCGTAATGTTTCAGCAAATTAGCATTGTAAAACGGCGAAACGTCTGCGACCTGTGATTGTGAATGCCAGTTGTCGTCTGTATTCAAAGTGGTCGATATGCTACTTTGAATTCTTCAGATTCCACCAGCAGCCGTTATTTCAAGACCCGCCTAACAGTCAAAGATCTTCTCTAAGCTGTGACTGACAGCGCCGAGGGATTTGTATTTCCCAGCCCGTTGCGTCTCCCACGAAAGAAGTAAATTTGATACCAACGCTCTTTGCTTGGGGCTGTCAGGAAAGAAATTGATGAGCTTCTTGATGACACCAACAGCGTTAGGTATATCCAAAACGTCTCACAGGTCATTGACAACACGGTTAAGCCTGTAAGACTCTGCATGGACAAAGGCTGATTAGGATATTTTTCACTGTTATGAATGTTAGCCATCACGGAGCTGCCAACGTAGTATTGGTCGAGCAGTTTGTCTATGCCTAAACCGTCTTTATGCATTCAATGGCAATGACGTTAGACACAGACGCTGCGTCTCTGTAAACAATAGGGACAAAGCCAAGGACGTCTTCTCGAATACAATCGCCATTCAAGGAACTGAACGCCAAAATGACATCTGCTCAGGTCCTGAGATATCAGCAGTTTCATCAGCCTAATCGCAAGCCTATAATAAATCGTGCATGGTCGACCTTCAACTCCTGATTAATCAAGGGTAGCCTATTACAATAATAACTTATCCTTACAAATTTTGATTTAGTGGGAGTACTACTTGTTAAGTTGCTATGTAGAAGAACATAATTGATTAGACGGTGCACACAAATTATCTAAAATTTGTTTACTCATAATCCGTGTGTGTGGGTGTGCACATGCACTTGTTCGCTCCTGTCATGAATATATTTCTCAATTTCTAGGTTAGTGACATTTTCGTTTTTACTTTTATACAAATATTATTCTTACTAGAGCGATTGTAATAAAAGTACTAACTATCATTTACATGTAGAAACAGTGTTGTAACAGGTTCTACTAATAGTCATTAATAATATTAATGCTAAAAAAAATTAAAGGAATGCTTAACGCATGTGTTTAAACAATTTGATTTTTTTTTTAAAGTGAGTCCTTGACTTCTAAATCTAATGTCTCGGAACAATAATTAAATCCCCCCCCCCCCCAAATATCAAGAAATAAAAAAAAAAACAACCTAGATCTATGCGGGTCTTAGAAAAACAACTGATTTTTGTGTGTGTGTGCTCTATCCAGATATAGCATGCCAATAGCTGGAGACGATTTATTTTATATAGTATTTAAGATGAATCTTTGCATAATCTCACAATGGCACCTCTCTTTATCATTAGCTGACATTTACCTCTGTGTGAAGCCTCGCTTGAACGTATTTTTAACACTGAACTAAGACTTATTCAAAAAGCGATTGTGCAGTTGTGTACGTCCTTCCCCCATCTTTTTTTTTTTTTTAAATTGAATAGTACAGCCGGAGAAATACTTCCATTGGCCGAGGTCACACATGTGACATGTAGGTCAACCCGACTAAACAAACTTTTGACATGTCCAAAGAGGAAAAAAAAAAAAGATTGTTAAAATACAATTCATTGATATATGTACACGTAGAGCCAAGGAGCTCACCATCTCATCACGCCCTGACCTTTTACCTCTGAGTTCCATTCAGTTTTCTTAATAGAAGGCACAAGTGCCAGGAGGTTGTTATGTCACATTTTTGCAAGGCTTATATCAACTCACTTAGTCTGCCTGTGCACGTTTTTTCTCCCACATCCAATTTCGGGTCAAGTTGTAATTTTGTCACAATTATTTCTTTTACCTGAAAAAACAAACAAACCAGAATCAATTAAAAAAAGCAACAACTTTATTAACTATTGGTAATTTATTATTTTGTTTCATATCTCGAACAAGGGAAAGAAGTTTTACTTGACCGGTGTGGTGGTATAAGTTGAATTAACCATCTTTATACTTTGCAAGTCGCCGCTGTAAAGTTTGAAGCTAACAATAGATAACTATAAAACCTTCTATTTACATAAGCTATTCGCTGGCAGAGTTATTAGTGTGTTGGCTTGAGCAGGCTAAGGAGGAAGAATTTTTAAAAAATGTTTTGCTATGAAAATTTAGGGGTAAATTTAGTCACTAGGAGGCTCTATGCACCCTCCGACTTCCCATTTGTTGCAGTGTACATATGTGTGCATAGTTTCCTTTAAAATAAATGTACAGGTAGGGGCTGTCTCTATCCACAGCCACTGTATGCATGAAACTGCATGGACATGACCACCTTGTTGCAATGAATGGAGCCCGAAGATTAAAGAGGAGTGGAGTATGTCATGTTGTAAAACATTTCCTCCATTTCATCCATCCATCCATCCACCCACCCATCTTACATTCAAACATTATTATAACGGTGAATAATCCAAGCTGTATAAAAGCGGTGAAATATACAAAATATTTGTGAACAGTAAAACATTGAAACCTTAAAATATAGGTAACATATTGAAATTGATAATAGCGGTGAAATATTCTAATAAAATAATAGTGTTTAATATTCAAATATTATAATAGCAGTAAAAAAAAATAAAACTGTATAATACCGGTTAAACATACAAGCAAAATAATATTGGTCTAACATTCAAACCTCTTTGGCGCATTCATCCATGTATCTTCTGGTACTGCTGATTTTCTCTTGTTGCATGTAAGAATCAGGAGAGAAGTTGGAACCACGCCTTAAAGAATTATCTTCCGTCGACTCTTGTGTTTTACAGGATCTAGATATTAGTTCTACTATTGCCAGTTTATCCTGTTTACATCTGTTGTTTATTTCTTCAGAAAGAGGCTCTTGTTTTTTTGTTTTTTTTGTTAAAGATTGGTTTTCAGGGTTTCTTTTCCCTCTCAGTGGCGGAGCTAGGAATTTGCCATCATCTGGGGGCCCGGGGGGGGTTTAACCTCTTTACGGTCCCCTGCATTTCGACATTTGACATCATGACATGAGATAATGGGGTAATATTTAATGTAAAAAAAAAATAAATTCGAACACTCATTTGGGGTTCCTCAAGTGGAGTCCCGAGGGGATTTTAAAATTCTTCTCCCCTATAGCTACGCCACTGTTTCCTCTGTTAAGCAATTTGAAATATTAAACCTCCCTTGATTCAACTTTCATGACCTATTTTTTTTCTTAAAAGCTTTTGTGTAAAATTGTGGGCATTAAAAAGTTGGGTTTATATGAGCGCTATTTATAGAAACTCATTGGTCGATTTAGGGGGGAGAAACTGCTCGCGCTGTTATATCGTATCCCCTGACGAAACGCCCTTGTGTGTCAGGCAAGCACAATATTAGCTGATCTCTGATAGTTTTTAAAGTCTCAGTTCATCAATCACCAGTTTAAAGTTGTCTCTGATCAGTCCAGCAATCGCCGATCTCTAGAACGATACCACTGTTTATTGTATTTTGTTTTCAGCGAGCCGTATTCTGTGATTTAAAAATAGAAAATAAAAAAGATTGAGGACAATTTCATTAAACAAAATGCATCATCACTCGCCCAGCCGTTGTCATGGTGATTGTTGTCGCTGTCCGAGTATGCTCCGAGTCCTAATGATTTGTTTTGTACTCATCATAGATCTATATTCTGAAGTAATATCACCATCACCTGGTCCACACTATTTACTAGTGTTAGTAATGTATTCTTCTGTCCTGTTTTCAATATCTCAGTGTTTAAAGTAAACATTCCACAATTCCACTAAAAACATAGGCAACCGAAAAGGAAGCTTTATCGTGGTGTTATAAATATATAGGGCTTTTTGTGACCGTACGCACCTTATTGAATATGGAGAAAAAAATATTACTTTTCTTGTATTTTAATGTATATTATTAATTTATTAGTAGTTAAAAGCTAGGCAATCAATCACCTAGTACCGGCACCTAAGCACTGAGTACCGGCACCTATTTAAAAAAAAAAAAAGCACTGGATATTTGTGTGTGTGTGTGTGTGTATATATATATATAAACACAAGAGACAGAGAGAGACATATGATTAGTTTAATACAAGACTGGGGGTGGGGGAAACTGAAGTATATAAATAGTATACTCATGCCGGTAGATGAAACTGGAGGGGAACTCGCAATAACCCTGGAGATATACCAATTACAGGACGACCCATCCATAGTGTCATAAATATTATAGAATAGACAATGTTGGACAGGTCACATTTGTATATATTTATGGCCTTCTTCTATCGCGAAGCGACAATGGATCATCTCATTGAAATGAGATGAATGCCTGGGCATTAGCTGTGGTCGGAACTACGTCGCCCCCGTCTCAAGCAGCTGATGTATTTAAGGAGAGGCAAGTGGTGATACAGTTTTGGGATTAGAGGCGTCGCAGGCTCTGCCAGGGTGTAACACTGAGTGCTCCTGATTTTTCCTCAGGGTAAACTCTCGAAGCTTTTCCCATGATTGGGTATGGCTGCAAGGCAGCATAACTTTGAACTCAAGAGATTTTCTTCTCCTAGGTGGGTAGCCAGCAATGGCTAACGAGCCCTTCCTGTCCGAAGTTTACACATTGGACAAGATCCGAAAATAGAGGGGCGGAAATAGTTTACCCGCAAACAAACAAAGAAACAAAGGACATGAGACTTAAAGGACATGAGACTTTAAGGTGGATCATGAATATGATGGCTGGACGATGTGGAGACAGATGTAACTAAGTTCGGACATGAATAAAAGGTCAGATCTCATGATCTGAAAGAAAAGATGTGAAGCCGGTCAAGGCCTTTCCTGTAGGGCCATAGGCATGGACGGTGGGTGGATGTGATTTGATTGAGTCTAGAAAGGACACACAGTGATCCGCACTTCAAGTCACGCAACCCATTCTGCTGCTTTTTAATCTCGGAAAGTTGCCCGTTGAACAGAAACAGTGTATATGAAAAGCTCATTTCAGTACAAGAAAATATGAGCGATGAAATGTTTATAATACCAAGTAGTACGTCACACCTAGGAGAAATAACGTATTGTGTTCTGTAACATTGAACGTTTCTAGGGAATCCTAACAGCTGGTCAGTTGTTCACTGGAAGACTTCATTAACAGCGGCATTAACTCGCTGGTTTCCAATTCTCTTACGCCACCTTTTTCTTTTGATTCTGTACCTGAAGACCTAATTTGCATACTCTCCCTGCTGGTTGTTTTATTGCAGTGCAGTCCCCTGGGATGGCCTGTGTGGCTCTAGCATTGGCATATTAGACTTCACACAATATGAACCATCTCTTAATAGTAGAAGGGATATTCTTCAACGCAATCTTTTTACAAAGCTTATATCACACTCGCTCTGTCTGCCTGTCTGTTTTGTGTCTGTCTAGTAAAAAATTGAACACGTTATTTCTCCCACACCCTTTTCTCCGATCATTGCACACTTATTCTTTGGAGTAGATGCTGTAGACAATACATTAATTAAACGAATTGAATTAATTATTCAATTAATTTCTGGTAATAAATTATTTTGTCTGTACCAGCTCAGGAAACTAATCCTTCAGTATTCAGTTTATAACAGATATGGTTAAATATGTCGGATTTTATTCCCTTTAATATTCGTGCACGTTATTTCACCCACACCCAATCTCGTATCAAGTAGAAAATGTAAACAATTATTATTTGTACTTAACAAAACACGAATTTAAATTCAACCAAATGATCAATTAATTATTGGTAATTTATTATTTTATCAAAAAAGGGAAAAACTACTCTTTTTTTTTTTTTTTTTTTTTTTTAGATATAGCTTTAAGTGCGTATTTCTTCCCCTTTGGTAAGGTTTTTTTTTTTTTATTTTTTTTATAAGGCATAAGGTATTTTATAAGGAATTTTTTAATATTCTTCTGGATGTAGTTTTCGTGCTGTTGATACATTTGAAACTCAGTTATATCTCATTTGTATCGTATTCTATTTTTAAGATCCGGGTTATATTAGTTATTTCCCCCCCCCCCCCCCCCTTTATCAAAATATAGGAAAAAAAACAAACAAAGAAAAGTGAAAGAAAACGAAGAGAGGAAGATTTTGAAATAAAGAGATAAATTAGTGTCAAGGACACTGTATTGATAGATCACAAATGAACAATGACTATGGGCTACAAGTGGAGAAGGTTAGAAAATCGCACAAAAGTTATATCCCTTTAAAATACTTAGCTTGTCAACACTTTCCTGTTTTCTGTACACCGGATGTAGCGACAATCCTGGTAAAGTGAGTTATCCGCAGCAGACGACAAATAGTCAATGTAAATTAATTATTATTATTATTATTATTACAATATATGAGTATACAGTGATTAGCTTGACAATTTGTGTTTGTCTAACATCTTTCAAGTAAATCTCGCGTTCCCAAATTTGATACTGTACACATTTGTAAGAATCGCTGTCGGTGCATCCGGTAGGGCGTGTCATTTAAATTATTTTGGATTTGGGTGTGTTAGAATGAATTTAGCTCATTTCGAGTGACTGTATTCATGCATATTCAATATATTAATATTCTGTCCATATTGTTTTGAGCTAATCCTTGTTGATGTCCAAAAGAGCTGAGCCGAAGGCTCTTCGAGCTCTAAGTTTGAAAAAAACCTGTTTGGTCGTCCAGCCGAAACAGTAAAAAAAAAAAAAACTGTGAACACACAGTTTTGTCTGAGAGAGACCCGAGTCAATGCCTATGTAAAGCATTGCTGTTTCCAATGCCTTTGGCCCCGACGCATGCTTGGCTGCACATGGCCGAAGGCCGAGGACACCGGGAGCCTCCGTCATTTTCCTTCGTTGTACCAAGCTAACTAAGCGGGACCCGCCATTTATGTAACGGTCACTTTGAGGAACAGCGCATGGATATGGAACGTGCTTGTGGGGACTTTTTTTTACAACCCCGCCCGTGCAAGGGGTAAACTCTTGTCTACCCGTGGGCATCCCCACGGGAGTTATGTTTCGCCATTCATTTAGCCTAGCTACCCCCTCAAGTTGCCGTTTCCACCCAGGTGCCACGATGAGGCAGAACAGCGTACCTGGGGAGCTAATCCAGATAGTGTACTTGGTTGAATTAAATTCATCTAATTAAAACATGTTTTCGATTTGCGGTTTGGTTAAATAACATTTTTTTTATAACAATAAAAAAAGAAAACCTGGTGGCTTATTGTTTGTGACAAAGTTTTTTGTTACAGCTGTCCGTTTTATGACATAGCTGCTGTTTTTTTTTTTTACACAGCTGTCTGTCTAGCTTGTTTGTTGGTTTCACTTGTTTTTTGTTAATTATAATGAACACGATAATTCTAATATGACTTCATAGATACTAAAGTTTAAATATATCTTGTCTACTGAAGCCATTGACCCATCACGCTCCACCGGACAATAAAGTGCATTCTGTAGGCTGCGAAGGTCAAAGATGCTGAAATCGATTACTTATCTAGAAATCCATGATTGGATTGTCCGATTTGCCTAATAGAACTGAGTTTCTTTTTAGATTTTTTATTCAGTCTCTCTTGCTCTCTCTCTCTCTCTGTTTCTCCCTCTGTTTTTCTCATTCTTTCTTTGTTCTTTAAAACAGTGTAGTCAAGATCAATAGTGACTGTGTGCTGATGTACTTGTATATTTGGAATTATTTTGATGTATAAAATCATTTTAAAACTTAAGACTTAGACCACCATCTAGTCTTGAGTTTATCTCTTCCAATGTAGGATGGATGCCTGGTCGTGCGGTTTACACGCTGGACTGTCGTTCAGATTTATCGATGGTCCCGGGTTCAAACCCTGCCCGCTCCCATCCCCCGTCGTCCTGCGGGAGGTTTGGACTAGGAAGTAATTATCTTCAACTCTGAAGGAACATCCGAAACATGTAAAATATTTTACAAACATTTTTAGACGAGCTATATCTGTGTTACTGACTGAACTATGAACAATCGGAAATGGTTCTTGACAGGAGCGTCACTCTTGTCGGTGTCACTCGGTGCGGACCGCACCATAGTGACGCCATTGGTTCTTGAACTACTGACTTAACTATGAACTATTGGAATACGTTTCTTTCAAGAATTCAATCACAGGAGCTCATAATATATGTATATCTCTACGTTACACTCTTCAATCGAATGCATTGGTTTCACTTAGATCAAGCCGAATGGACACGCGAACCCCGTATCTGTCCATGTCTTCCGTTGTATACGTTGGTTCACTCTTCAGATTCCCGGATTATTTCACTCATCTCTAGGCCAGTGTTTCCCAAACATTTTCCTTAACGGAACACTTCGCGCATTCTGATTATTTAGCGGAGCCCTGTGCTTATTTGTGTTTGTCTGTCTGGTAAAAACGTTTGTACACGTTATTTCTCCTACACCCTATCTCGGATCAAACTGAAATTTTACACAATTATTTCTTTTACCTGACAGCACAAGAATAAATAAAAAAAAAAAAAGACCAATTAGTTAATTAATTATTTTGTTTGGCAACTTGAACAAGGGAAAGAAATCGTACTTAACAGATGTGGTGGTATAAGTTGATTTAGTCCCCCTGAGGATTGGCGCCCTGAGTGAACTTTTTAAAAATGCATTTAAAAAACGAACATGTAAGCATTCACTAAGATACCTCTTTCATCTCTTCTATGTTCACAATAGGCCGAGACAAGTGATAGGATCACAGCGCATTGAGACAAGTGATAGGATCACAGCGCATTGAGACAAGTGATAGGATCACAGCGCATTGAGACAAGTGATAGGATCACAGCGCATTGAGACAAGTGATAGGATCACAGCGCATTGAGACAAGTGATAGGATCACAGCGCATTGAGACAAGTGATAGGATCACAGCGCATTGAGACAAGTGATAGGATCACAGCGCATTGAGACAAGTGATAGGATCACAGCGCATTGAGACAAGTGATAGGATCACAGCGCATTGAGACAAGTGATAGGATCACAGCGCATTGAGACAAGTGATAGGATCACAGCGCATTGAGACAAGTGATAGGATCACAGCGCATTGAGACAAGTGATAGGATCACAGCGCATTGAGACAAGTGATAGGATCACAGCGCATTGAGACAAGTGATAGGATCACAGCGCATTGAGACAAGTGATAGGATCACAGCGCATTGAGACAAGTGATAGGATCACAGCGCATTGAGACAAGTGATAGGATCACAGCGCATTGAGACAAGTGATAGGATCACAGCGCATTGAGACAAGTGATAGGATCACAGCGCATTGAGACAAGTGATAGGATCACAGCGCATTGAGACAAGTGATAGGATCACAGCGCATTGAGACAAGTGATAGGATCACAGCGCATTGAGACAAGTGATAGGATCACAGCGCATTGAGACAAGTGATAGGATCACAGCGCATTGAGACAAGTGATAGGATCACAGCGCATTGAGACAAGTGATAGGATCACAGCGCATTGAGACAAGTGATAGGATCACAGCGCATTGAGACAAGTGATAGGATCACAGCGCATTGAGACAAGTGATAGGATCACAGCGCATTGAGACAAGTGATAGGATCACAGCGCATTGAGACAAGTGATAGGATCACAGCGCATTGAGACAAGTGATAGGATCACAGCGCATTGAGACAAGTGATAGGATCACAGCGCATTGAGACAAGTGATAGGATCACAGCGCATTGAGACAAGTGATAGGATCACAGCGCATTGAGACAAGTGATAGGATCACAGCGCATTGAGAAAGCTAATAGCTTAACAAAAACACTTGGTACAAATATTTTTTATTGCACGGATTTATATGTCTAGGTCAATCACACATCACATATAATTACATGACTGATCCAAACTAATTGATACAACTACACTTAATATACGCTTTATTTGTTCTTAAGGGTATTTAAAAAAATGTTTTTTGTATTAAAGAGATTAATTCACGAGGTGACTTACTAGTTACTTTTCCCAGTAGTTTGTGGAATACCTCGTCAGGAACACTTGTCTAGATAATCATGGGGAAAACAACATTCTATTAATAGCTAGATCACTCTTACAGTGGACTTCCTTTCAGACAATTGCGCCATTTTAGGCGGTAAAAAAACTATTGTCCATACATTCCCATGGCTAAACTTTTAAAGAGAACATATTTGATATGTTCATTGGGGATTCTCACATACAATGTCAAGGACGCTAATTTGACTTTTAGTGTTGCATCTTAAAAAAATATATTGAGGTAAAAACAGAACCTATTAAAAAACATAGCTTATTAACAATATATTTTATTATGTACACCAAGAAGGTAGCTATTTAGAGTATTGTTCTCCACTAAATATGAAAATCTCTGATTGGAAAAGCCATTAATCTGTAAAACAGTTTCTTTAGTCTCTGAAGATAATGAAAACGGACAGACTCACTGTCTGCTTTCCAACAGTTTCCTCTCTGGGCGCATTCCTTAGATAAAGGGGTCACGCTTGGCCCATGCATCAGGGCCCTTCTCTCGACCTTGCTGATATGACCCCCAACTAACGCTTCGCACTTTACATTTAAAGGGGTGAAGGCGGATACCTGGCGCCAAAAAACCGGGAGCTTCGGGTAGATGAAACCCTGGAACGCTACAAAAGGGGCGAACCAGGGCTCCCGACCATACATTAGTCACTCAGTGGAGAGTAAAAAACAGGATAAAACGGACATCATTTATGCACTGCGCGTCAAATTTGAGTGCTCAAGCTGGCCTCTGCACTGATCGGGTCCCAATCCGACGGATAAGCACGTGCCCGCCCTGGAGCAGACAGCCCATCCCTCCTATAAATTTCACTATACAAGGGTTGGAGGGGGCCACAAAACGACACACACACCCGGATTTACTAAGAAAAATAATATTGGACACATTAAAGACCTACCCGGCCGATGCCATTTACTGCTACACAGACGGGTCGGTCATGAAGGACCCCGTAAGAGCTGGGTATGGGGCCTATATCTGTTACCCAGACCACGAACCAAACAAGCTGTCAGGCACATGCGGCCTCGCTGCATGTAGCTTTGATGCAGAATTAACGACGATAACCAATACACTCAATTACCTGCTCCAAAAATTGCGTGAAAAGATAACCGTTGCGACAACCGTTGTAATGGTTACCGATTCCCAATCCTGCTTCCAAGCCATGGCTGGCTTAGGGGGAAAGTCCAAATTGGTGGAAGAGGCATTAGGCGCCGCAAATAACATCCGCCTATTTATTGGAGCTGTCATCTTTATGCAGTGGGTGCCCTCGCACTGCGGCGTGAGGGGCAATGCCGTGGTTGATGCTCTAGCACGAGAAGGAGCGCTGGCCGTGCCCACTTTCGAGTCACCAAGTACGTTCCAACAGGCTACCACAGTTAAACGAGAGTGGGTACATGAAAAATGGTTGAAATCCTGGGATGACTCCAACACTGCCAGGGGAGTCTGGCAGCACATGCGTCGCCCAAATCGAGAGGACCCGTGGTGGAGGCTAAAAAGGTCGGA
Source organism: Biomphalaria pfeifferi (assembly GCA_030265305.1). Taxonomy (NCBI): domain Eukaryota; kingdom Metazoa; phylum Mollusca; class Gastropoda; family Planorbidae; genus Biomphalaria; species Biomphalaria pfeifferi. Next base: position 2,396,581 of record JASAOG010000106.1, on the reverse strand, counting down.
ACAAACAACAATAGCGCAGTGGCGTACGGGACACTGCCCCATAGGTGCGTACTTCGCCCGGTTCCGGCCAAATTATGATGCCCGTTGCCGACACTGCGGGGAATCAGAAGAGACGGTGGCGCACGTCTTGCAAGAGTGTCCGCAGCTCCGCGAGCTGGGGGAAGACGTATCCGGTGGTTCACTATGTTTGTATGGAAGCTATGAGGCACTACGCCAAACAGCAGAGGTCTTCCTGCTCTGTCACCAATTGGAGTTCATCTCAGGTAGATGAAGCTCGTCAGCCTAGTAAAGCTATACATCTAGGAGAGGGCTACTGCGACTTCAAACCCCCGCTTCCTTGTCTTGCTTCAAGAGACAACCACGAGAATAAATCAAGAGTGAAGCCCCTTTGGCGTTGGAAGTACCAGCCATGGCATTTCCCCGGGCAGCTTCTGTGACTGAGAAAACAGGGTCGTACCAAAACAAGGAAGACAAATTTAGCTCTGATTGTACTTCAGCACAGACTCTAGAAAATTTCAATTTTTGTTTAAACCTGCGTCATAAGATGGCCACTGGACAGACTAACTAACGCAGTGTTTCTCAAATCTTTTCCATAACGGAACACTTCGCACATTCTAAGTATTTAGCGGAGCACTTTGTTTATTTTTTAAAAGAGACGCATTTACGTGGTGACCTACTAGCTAATTATTCCAGTAGTTCGCGGAACACCTATTCAGGTCTCGCGGAACACTACGGTTACGCGGAACACAGTTTGGGAAACACTGAACTAACGTAATAGATTTTTGAATAATCGTACTGGCCAATATGATTCCACAATTCTTAATGGAAGCAACTTTTTTTTTTTTCTTTAAATTTAAGCCTACGTCTACTTTATTCATTTGTTAACATCGGTAGCCATCCGGTAAATAAATATGCCATTAGAAACGCCGAGCCAGATCAATACATATTTTAAAAACTTAAAAGTTCCTTAGACTCTTTTTGCTGAAGTGATAATGTGTCTTCTTGGTTTTGCTTTAGTTCCTTCACGTCTTTCTAATTAAGGATCATTTACGCCATTAGTGGCTTTGGCAAAGTATTTGCCTGGCGTTTATTTATCTTTGCTTTGCTTCAATGTCACACATGCAAGATGGACCTATTTTCTCCCCAAAGGGGAAAAGCCGCGATTGTTGCAGTATTGTCTGTCTGCATGACATGTTCATATACATGTATTTAAGAAATAAATCTGAAAGCACTTTTAAAATACCGAATTCACTGTCAACTTTATATTGTTCCAGATTTTTAGTCTTATGGAAGTTGATGTTACTATCATCTTACCATGTATCTTATATTTAAAAGTAATGTTTTTGGACGCAACTGCTACTTATGGTTCTACAAAGCACGTCTTTTTAAAAAAAAATAAGCTGTTAATTATATATTCATATACGTATAAACCATTTTTTAAATCTGATTTTCAAGGCAACCCCTGTATATCAAATAGTCTCTATTTTTAGATGCATAAACTAAGCGGACGACATCCTCATCTTAAGTTTCTTAAGGATATTAATGAGCTTCTGATTGTTAATAGGAGGTCACTGATGCGATTACAGTGTGAGTTACTGTGTAATGTGACACTTACGACTGACCTATTAAAGTAAACTCATAGTTAGAGAAGTCGCATACATCGAAACAAACCGATACAAATTTTTTTCCTTAAACATTTTCCGACTTGTATTTTTTATTTCCACTTTTATTTATTGGTAAAAAAATAAAGACATTTGTTCTTCCCAAAGCCGTTAAATTTTTATGAAAACTGCCAGTTGCCATAATTAGGCTAATTAAGAAAAAGGCTTTAGGATTGGCTTTAAAAAAAAAAATCTTGATTGTCTTTCTTTCAGATTTTTGTAAATATGACGTCAGTCTGCTGCCTTTTTTTTTTTTTAAACAACGCTAATATTCACTCTGAATGTTTCTTGTATGTTTCAATTTTTGCAATCAAATTTCAACCACTTCTACTCACCCAATCGTCTTCAAATTTTGCATAAAAGCTCATGCTCGATGACAACACATGAAACAATAAAAAAAAAACAATTAGTTAATTAATTAGTTATAATTATTTAATTTCGTTTTTGCAAAATGTATTAAGCTAAGGGGAGATAAGCCTTGTGTATAGGACTAGGTTATTGAAAAAAAAATCATACATGGGAAATAAGACTTGATGCTCTACAGATTGAAAGACAAAATGATGACATCAAGCAGTGTTCGAAAATTATTTTGTTAAAGTTTAAGATCAAAAAGGCGAAAATAATATGTAGTATATATATAATATATTTATATATAAAAACAGCAATTGGTAAATTAAAACTCACCAGATAGTTAAAAATAATTTATTCACCATATATTTATTCAAAAAGTTTTGGTAGTGTAAAATCAAAGCGTTGACTCTGAATTTTACTGTAACTCTCATATATAACACCCAATGCTTTGATGGGGAAAAAGAAAGGTTGACAGCTGTCTGCTTCTTCTTGTTTTCTCTGGTACTGTCCCCTGCGGAAAGTCTTTGCGACTTCTGTGGACCTCGTGGTATGGCCCATAGTAAAACCATACAGTTTAAATTTGCGTTTTTTACTGTGGTAATACCGGTAGGCCTGTATCCCTTGATGGAGACAAATAGACCAACAAACAACTGCTGCGGTAACCTTTTTTAAACCTGGGGAAATACTTAACATCGACACTCTATGGAAGCTGTTGAAACTTCAGCTTTACTTTGCTCTTTCAAGCTTTCGCTTTGGAGCATTTACTGCTAGCCGATATCAGAGAGTATACACCTGTTAGTGCATCATAGCTATTGTGTCCTACACTTTCACACAATGTCAAAGAGTATACACCTGTTAGTGCATCATAGCTATTGTGTCCTACACTTTCATACAATGTCAGAGAGTATATCACTAGTTTCTCTTCTGACATCATATTCGGACACAGTTCATTAGAATCAATCGCATGGAAATAAAAGCTTACATTTCTACTCTTTTTGTGTTTTTTTTAGGTACAGTTCATGTTTCATTTCAATGAAGTCCGACATTCAGAATGTAAAACTTTATCACGATCTCTCATTTGATCAAGAACTCTTGTTTTAAAAAGAAGAAATGCTGTGAAAACAATTCTGTAAAAATTGGTTCACAATGTCAAGGTTTAGTACGACTTGACTGCTGCAGATCTCAAGTTGCAGTGATTGGCTTAAACAGATTCTTTGTTCTTTCAAACACGTAACACAACGAAGTCAAGAAATAAAACAAATGAAGATATATCTAGTAACTGACATTGTCACAAGAAATGAAACACATGAAGATATATCTAGTAACTGACATTGTCACAAGAAATGAAACACATGAAGATATATCTAGTAACTGACATTGTCACAAGAAATGAAACACATGAAGATAGAATTAGTAACTGACATTGTCACAAGAAATGAAACACATGAAGATAGAATTAGTAACTGACATTGTCACAAGAAATGAAACACATGAAGATAGAATTAGTAACTGACATTGTCACAAGAAATCAAACACATGAAGATAGAATTATTAACTGACATTGTCACAAGAAATGAAACACATGAAGATATATCTAGTAACTGACATTGTCAAAAGAAATGAAACACATGAAGATATATCTAGTAACTGACATTGTCAAAAGAAATGAAACACATGAAGATATATCTAGTAACTGACATTGTCAAAAGAAATGAAACACATGAAGATATATCTAGTAACTGACATTGTCAAAAGAAATGAAACACATGAAGATATATCTAGTAACTGACATTGTCAAAAGAAATGAAACACATGAAGATATATCTAGTAACTGACATTGTCAAAAGAAATGAAACACATGAAGATAGAATTAGTAACTGACATTGTCAAAAGAAATGAAACACATGAAGATAGAATTAGTAACTGACATTGTCAAAAGAAATGAAACACATGAAGATAGAATTAGTAACTGACATTGTCAAAAGAAATAAAACACATGAAGATATATCTAGTAACTGACATTGTCAAAAGAAATGAAACACATGAAGATAGAATTAGTAACTGACATTGTCACAAGAAATCAAACACATGAAGATAGAATTAGTAACTGACATTGTCACAAGAAATGAAACACATGAAGATATATCTAGTAACTGACATTGTCAAAAGAAATGAAACACATGAAGATATATCTAGTAACTGACATTGTCAAAAGAAATGAAACACATGAAGATAGAATTAGTAACTGACATTGTCACAAGAAATCAAACACATGAAGATAGAATTAGTAACTGACATTGTCACAAGAAATGAAACACATGAAGATATATCTAGTAACTGACATTGTCAAAAGAAATGAAACACATGAAGATATATCTAGTAACTGACATTGTCAAAAGAAATGAAACACATGAAGATAGAATTAGTAACTGACATTGTCACAAGAAATCAAACACATGAAGATAGAATTAGTAACTGACATTGTCACAAGAAATAAAACACATGAAGATATATCTAGTAACTGACATTGTCAAAAGAAATGAAACACATGAAGATATATCTAGTAACTGACATTGTCAAAAGAAATGAAACACATGAAGATAGAATTAGTAACTGACATTGTCACAAGAAATCAAACACATGAAGATAGAATTAGTAACTGACATTGTCACAAGAAATGAAACACATGAAGATAGAATTAGTAACTGACATTGTCACAAGAAATGAAACACATGAAGATATATCTAGTAACTGACATTGTCACAAGAAATGAAACACATGAAGATAGAATTAGTAACTGACATTGTCACAAGAAATGAAACACATGAAGATAGAATTAGTAACTGACATTGTCACAAGAAATCAAACACATGAAGATAGAATTAGTAACTGACATTGTCACTCGTTTTAATACAACTTTACTTACATACAATCAACAAATTTAGTAGTACCTTTGAGTCGCTCTATTCTATGCAAGAGTACTTTTATATTTAATAAGTATTACAAACTAAATGAACTCCTAATATTTTTCATTATTTTTGAATACCTCTATACAAGTTAGACTTAGAACTTCGTGGAATCTGAAAAATTAGAGGGGTGGGTGGAGGAACCTGTACGCTAATCTTAAAAACAGCTTTAACCAAGGCTAACGAACCACTATCTGAACTGTAGAAGAAAGCCTGGAGTTAGACTGGTTGTTAGAGGCTATTTGAGTCGCATGCCAGTAGGTAGCATTTTATAGACCAATCCTTGACGAGATGAACCATAGTCGCTCTACGACTGAAGGACTTCAACAACAGTTATTTATTTCCCTAAAAGTTGATAAACATGTTTTCCTCGTGTACGTTTGAATAAAGTCTTAAATTAATTAATAGTTGTACTAATATACGTATGTAATAGAGCTCTGTTGCTAGTAAGTATACGGTAAAATGAATAAAGACACACATTCAGTCTATTAATTAATTGAATTGCTTTCCATTCCATTGCCAGCTATGATGAACCATCCAGTGCTTTCTGCAGACGATATTGACCTCAAGCAGCACGTTCTTCCCCCGTGCCGTGTCTGCGGTGACGACGGGGCCGGCTTTCATTATGGCGTCAACACCTGTGAGGCATGCAAGGTAAATACATGTCCAGACTATTGTTATTAGCTTTATGAGGGAGAAATGGTGTTAGCAATTATTTAAGAGGAATAAATCCAACAAATTTAGCCTAGAGATCTAATGTAACTATCATAACAACAACAACAAAAATTATTGGATTTGCATACACCCAAATCACAGAATTTCGGTTATTTTTTAAAAGGGTGTAGTGTCTATACTTGTGAACCGATAAAGAAAATAATAACGCGTATATTAACTTAAACGTTGTGTTATTTAAGTCCCAAGATTAAGGATAAGCTTAGTGCTTTACGCAGATCTAGTTGCGGCTTAACAATTTGTCACAAAGTCATTGCCTGCCAGTGGTCTTTCTTTCGTCTGCACCAGATGTCTTGCAGTCTTTTACATGTGAACTTCATGACACTAACTTGGACCTATGTCATCCAGAGCACTTCAGCGCATAGGGCGGCAAGCTCTATCCACAGACAGGGCCGGCCCTAAGAATTGCGGGGCCTTTTGGGAAACGGATTGCGCTGAGCCCAGTTGTGTAGGGATAAGGATGTTAAGGGAAAATTGAGATTTTTAAATTTGAAAATAAATTTGTCTTTTGCATTTTAATACGTACACAATCATGATCAAATTAAAAAAATATCGCTTTTGATGTTTTTAAAAAGGGAGAGATAAATTTAGATCTATATTTATATGTCAATGACTCTTATAGTAAAAAAAAAAATTGAACTTCCGGTTTTGGTTAAAATTCGCCCTATTATTATATTTTTATTAATTGAAAGCTGAGAATACATTTTAAGAATTAGCGCGGGTCCTATGAAAGTGCGGGGCCCATTCCAGAGATCGGTCATAGGTGACTTTCGCGTCCTCTTACGAACTAGTGTCTACGGAGTTTAAAGTCTTCTAAAAAAGAGCGATGCCATGTTAGACTTGTTATTATCTTGTTTTCGCTTTTCTCTTTTCGGCCTCCATGTAATGGCTGACTTTGGTCAAAGTGTTTTTGTCTTGCATGAAGATATGTCCCCACACCTCATAGCACACATAAGTACCTAACTTTCCATTACAAGTAATAGTCGCACAATTGAAAGGAAAAAAACAAGCACCAACAAATAATAACGGGAAATAACTCGTCCTTAAAACTTTATCTACCAATAATGTACATGTTATTTTCATCATTCGATATCAAAGTAATTAATTGTCAATGATTAATTGACTAATTTTTGTTTATCGATTCATGTTTTGTTTCGTACAATACATAATTGTTTAAAGTATCAACTTGATCGGAGAATGCTTGAGGGAGAAATAGCGTTAACATTTATTTAAGGGGACTAAAACCAACAAATGTAGTCATACTGAAGTATTAGTTTCCCTTGTTGCTATTACACAAAATAATTACCAGTAATTAATTGTTTAATTGGTTATTTTAAAAATATAAACATGTTTTGTCTATGTCAATGAATAATTGTGCGAAGTTTCAACTTAATCAGAGAAATGGAAATGGGTGACAGAAGCATGTTCAAACTTTTTACCAGACAGACAGAGCGAGTTGATAAAAGCTTTAAAAATAAGTTTAAATACTTTTGATTGGAAGACAATAAAATGTAAGGGATTAAGAAAAAAAAAAGTAAAAATAGTCACTCTTTTTAGTTTTCATTTCTTTTTTTAAATTTTCAATCCCGCCTGGCTAATTGGGCAAGCATAAAAGAGTATAATGAATCGCTATCCATCGGTTACTGAATAGAGAGATCACCAGCACATGGACATACTAGCGAACGCAAGGGCCATCTGTCCTACTTCATCATTTAAATTAAGGAAACTAATTGCAGTGAACTCCCTTTCATCTACTTATGTCGTAAAGCAGATAATAAGAAAAACAATTTAAGCTACGTCGCAGAACCTCCCTGGCAACCAAGCCAAGGCACGACATGACCTAAATTGAGCCGATGTGCCGAAAAAAACAACAAAAATATCAAAAAGATAGCAACCGAGATAAGTAAACATTTAGTACCTATTTGAGTCCACATTTGGTATTTTCTTTCATGCTAGTCCCATTACGTTTATTGACTTTTCCAGTGACAAACATTTTAAAGGAGTAACATAAAATACTATTTCAAAAAAATAAAAATAAAATTATGTAATGCCCTTTAACAAAATTAAATATTGTAAGTTCAAAAAAGAAACAAATTCAAATGTCCCTATGTTGTCCAAAATAGACTTAAAATTTAAGACGATTATATTTTGACAAATGGCGATCAAACCAGAGTTTTCACTGTCTGGCCAATTAGCTAGTATTTTTTTCCCCTAACATATACTTAAACTGTCGAATTTCTAGGGAAATCGTTAAAGCCGTTTTCGAAATTCGTGTCCAGGTTCCACTCATGCACTCTGATAAGAAGTCTTGTAATAACAATGGTATTTTGCCGATGATTTTAGTGAAAAATTAACTGATAATACGCGAAGTTTTCATTTCAAAAAGGTCACATTTCTTCGACTTTTGCATTACGGCTCGTTCTATAGTCACGTGCAATAACACGCACGCACGCACGCATACACCGAGACCAATCGTCATAGAAGGCCTGAACACTGATCCGCAACGTCGCAACCTCTGGGTAGTTTAGACCAATAGCGGGAAGCCACGTCACAGGTCTTTACGGCGTGGCAACGAACTATTGGTCGCCACTACCCACCTTGACAATACAATCATTACTGCAACTGTAGAAAATGTTGGACGCTTTACCAGTAAATCGGGCGCACGCTAAAGCTGAACATAAACACCGGCCTTTGAGTTATTGTTAAAACTTACTTGACCGATATTTTATGGTTCATGTCACTTCGACTTAACCTACCTGGTCTCAACTCATTAAAATATTAAATTGCAGCTTTACATCTTGAAATTGACATTCCTCCGACGTCTGCTCGACGTCTTTGTGCTTTAATGACAAGTAATGAGATTCCCGCCAAGTCTGCTGGTACAAAGCTACAAGCTTGACACTTTTGATCTCTCCAACTTCTTGGATCGATTGTCTGTGCTCTCGAACTGCCTCCAGCATTTGTTTCGTGCAACTTTTTCAGGGATTTATTTTCCCGCCAAATCATCCATTTTTTTAAAACTTAGTCACGTGTCATTGTTGAGCTTGCGTACCGCGTGACATACTGCACTCACCTTTATTCTTTGCACTCGAAGTCATTCCCCCTATTATTATAACGTTACGCCAATTCTACTTTCCTTGCAATACTAACGATATCGGTATCTAGAGCATTATTTATAATTCTCTTGGTTATCTGAGGTGATTTTAAAGGTTATCATTGCCAGGAGTATCAGTGGGATAATCTCGCATTGCCTATAAAACACTTTTACTCCTAAATGGCAGGCGTCTCAGATAGCTACTGGCTGTAACAGTATTCATGACAGGCATATAAGGTGTGTGTAAAATGTCTAACCTTAGTGACTCGTAGGGGGGAGGCATTCATGATAGACACACTAGCTCTACTAAATAGAATTGTCGAGGAGGAGATTTGGGTTGCCCCTTAGAGCGAGCAGTGAAAACAGTCCAGACATTAACATTGGATCATTAACGATCGAAAGACCAGTTAATTCAGCCACTCACTTGTATGGGCAGGGTTTAATCCACCAAAGTGGATCAGAGCTTAGCATTTTCTCCAAACCTCACCAGCAGAACTCTGCACCAGGAGCCTGCTAGGAAAGTTGGAGCTCCCGCAACGTTAGCCCTTTTCGGAACACCCCGAGATCAAAGGGTGAACTTACTCCAGTTACCAGAGGACACCACGAGGAGGTCGGTGGTCACTGTCCCCCAGAGCTGTCGATAGCATGTTTTTTTTTTTTTTTTTGAGTGTCTGTTATTTGAGCTTGTAATGTGTAAGGAAAACACTTAAACCCGAGAACAAAGTAAAGGTTTATAGTTAAGTAATAAAGTTAGTTGTTAGTTTTCCTAACAAAGAATTGGAGCTTATCTATTTCCATTACACCGACGAAGACCAGCACCGTGCGGCTTTTGTTTCCATTGAACCTGAAAGTGTGAAGGCAGATATCTTTGAGCTTCCAAGCTCTTCAGCCCAGCATGGCAATTTATCTTATTTGAAAGCTTTGCTAAAGCTTCAGGGGTCAACTTCGAGAAATACATTCAGGAGTGGAGCCTCTTAGGCTCTGGGACTAGCGGTATCACTTATGATCTATGATAATCCCTCCGACAGTTCCAGTAATTCGATTGGTGCCAAAAGTATTGCCTCGTATTCCCTTGGAGCACATGATTAATAGCACGAGAGGGACCATGGAATTCATAGTCCTTTTTTTTTATTGCCCAGGATAGTCCTCGGGAGAAGAACAAGCTTACTACAAACAAACAAAAATCCTATAAAAAAACAACAACAACAACAAACAAAGCTTATCTAAGGGGAGAACTCCTCCCTTACAACTATATCTATCAATATTGTATTAGTTATTTCCCTTATTCTATATCAAACGAAGTAAATAATTACAAGTAATTGTATTAGTTATTTCCCTTATTCTATATCAAACGAAGTAAATAATTACAAGTAATCAATTGAATAATTGGAAATTTTAAACTCATTCATGTTTTGTCAGCTACAATATATAATTGTTTAAAGCAGTGTTTCCCAAACTTTCAACATATGCATACACCTTCAATAATTTTCGTAACCCCCCCCCCCCCCCCCACTCACACCACACACACCAAATAAAAAAAAAAGAAAAATTACCGCAAACGAAAAATGAAATTGTTCATAAAGAATATAATAAGTCTTTGTGGCATTTTACGTCTCAAAGCACGATTTTTTTCCCCTTTGCAACTTCTTGAGAAGTAGAGGCATGGTTAATGCGTACCACCTTTAAACTCTTCCCGTACCCCTGGGGGTACGCCCAGTCCATTTTGGGAAACACTGGCTTAAAGTATCAACTTGATCGGAAAATGCAAGTGGGAGAAAGCGTCAACAATTATTTAACGGGACTAAACCCTACTAATTTAGCCATATCTGCGAATACTGGAGGATTGATCTCCCTTGTTGGTATCTAACAAAATAATATTCATTACAAGTAATTAATTGTCTGATTGGTTAATGTATTGACTCGCGTCTTGCCCACGCCTATGACTAATTGTGCGAATTAGAGCTTTGTAAAAAAGTTGCACTTCCGTAGAATAGTTACCATGAAGCTGTTAGCACTATAGATAATTACATAATTACATATCGATAGCACTGCATTGGTATTAGTTGTAAAGAAGTTTGCCTGAGACTTCTTGCTAGATTCACTTAACTCACAGAACACATATATAGTTATATAAGCTAAGTGTCAGTCTGTCTCTTTGTATCTTGCGACAACAGCAAGAGAATGCTGATCAATACATGACTTACTTTTAATAAATAAGAAATTTGTGGGAAGTCTTTGACTTTAAATGAAAAGAAAAAACATATTTAAGACTGAACTATAGTAAAATAAAATATTTTTTTATCAGTTACAAAATGTAAGATTGTTAGGTATTCTATTGCAGAGAAATAAACCAATTATTTGTCATGAGAGAAGTCATTCTAACACGAGCAACATCTTTGTTGATTTTGTTTTATATGGCCTTGTATTTTGTTTTTTGACGTAAAGTCCAGTCAAATAAAATCTAGACCTACTTGTGTGTACACTGTCCAGCTAAACATAATAATAATAATAATAATCTGTATTGTCCGTATGGAAATTTGTCTTACAATTTGTGCATTACACCAAACAAAAAACATTATAACTATAAGAAACCAAAGTGTACATTCACACCAGACTCACTCATTTACATGTGACAAAGTTTATATCAGATTGTTCCTATTTAATAATTTGATTGCCAGTGGAACAAAAAGAGTGTTTGTGTCTGTTTGTGTTTGCTATCGGTGTCTTGTATCTCTTTTTTGATGGTAAAATCACAAAATCCTGACATAAAGGGTTATTCTTTATTTCGAGGATCTTGTTAGCTTTTTTTTTATAGATGTTTGTCTCAAACAACTGTCCAAATGGGTTGTCTTTTTTTTTGCCAATGATTTTACCGGCAGCATTTAGGATTCTATAAAGTTTATTTTTAATGATCAGATCGCCACACCAGGCAGTGATATTGAAACTTAAAATATTGCAAATGTGAGCGTGATAAAACATTGCCAAGGCCTTTTCGCTAAGATTGTCAGGGATTACGCAATACGCTTAATTACGCAAGAAACATATTAGCATTAGAGAGTAGAACCTTGTGAGATAGCTAAACAAAGAAAAAGAAAATAAAGGTTAATAGCAAACAATGACCTTATCTTATATATTACAGACCATACTTCAAAAAAGAAGATTAAAATTAGGCCTTAGTCTGACTGTCTCTCTAGTTTCTACCTGCCTCTTTTTTTTTTTCGATTGGTATTTTTTTTATCTATCGGTCTCTCCGATGGTCTCTGAAGGTCTCTCTGATGGTCTATGTAGGTCTCTCCGATGGTCTCTGAAGGTCTCTCTGATGGTCTCTGAAGGTCTCTCTGATGGTCTATGTAGGTCTCTCCGATGGTCTCTGAAGGTCTCTCTGATGGTCTATGTAGGTCTCTCTGATGGTCTCTGTAGGTCTCTCCGATGGTCTCTGAAGGTCTTTCTGATGGTCTCTGTAGGTCCCTCTGATGGTCTATGTAGGTCTCTCTGATGGTCTCTGTAGGTCTCTGTAGGTCTCTCCGATGGTCTCTGAAGGTCTTTCTGATGGTCTATGTAGGTCTCTCTGATGTCTCTGAAGGTCTCTATGATGGTCTCTCTAATGGTCTCTCTGGTGGTCTCTGTAGATCTCTCTCTCTATTTCTTTGTGTTTCTATCAGTCTCTGTCTCAGTGTTTCTCTGCCTCTATTTATCTCTCTGTTTCTCTGTCTCTATTTATCTGTCTGTATCTCAGTCTCTATTTATCTCTCTTCTTGTCTATCTCTTGACAGGCTCTTCTGTCTATTCATATATCCATCACCAGTGGCTGCTATTTCAAGTTTATGTTCGTAATTTTCCTTTTGTTTTTGTTTGAATTCTCTGTCTTCCCTTCTTTTCTCACCCCTCTCTCTATCTTCAGTCTCTTTTCCTCAACTTCATCTCCTTTGTATCTCTTCGTATCTCCCTTACGCTCTCACTGTTTCTCTCTCTTTCTCTCTCTCCTCACTTCCAGGACACCGAGGTCCCAGTTTTTCCTCGCTTTCCGGTCTTTAACAATTTCTTGACTCGCACTCCCCCTCCCCCATTCACGTCTGCTGATTTTCCCCATTTGTGTCCCCAGTGGCATTCTCTTGTTGTCTTTTTTTTCTCCAGAGAATCCTCATTAGTGCTGCCGGCTGGACGAGTTAATATTAATCCCCTGTTTTACAATGCGAGATCGTATCTGCACTTCTGGTCTTCCTCTTGTTTTTTTAACCAATTATCTTTACAATAGCCTCTGTCTTGACTTCATGAAACAAATGTTTCGCATTTTTTGTCGTCATTGCTGTAACAATGTAGGTCAAATAATTAAATGCAGGGATTTTCGTTTTGATAAACATCCCACGTGTCCGTCCCTTTTATTGTTTCTAAATAATCCGTTGGGTGGGCCGAAACACTTTAATAGAGTAACAAGCTTAAAGTTTAACCGTTAGCCCTCGGCCATTGTAACTGAAGTGCAGTAGTTCATCTGCTTCCATTGATGGCAAGGTCTGAAATTAAGATTTGAGTACGAACAATTGTCATGACAACTTTCTGACATGACAACATGACAAATTTCTGATGTGACAACATGACAACTTTCTGATGTGACAATATCATGAATATGAAAAGTTTCTGTCATAACAACTATCACATGTAATTTTTGAGTGAGTCTGGTGTGAATATGTATTGCTTTTTTTTAGTTTTAATTAATTAATTAATTTTTTTTTTTTTGTGTCATGCACAAATTGTATGACAAATTACCTTATGGAAAATCAAGATTATTATTATTATTATATGAAAACTTTCTGTCATGAAAATATGAAACTAATCTTGTTGTGACAATTTCAATGGCCACCCTGGTAAGTGCTTTGAACTGTCATCGCACTGGTCCTAAGTTCGAACCATTCCCATTATCAATCCCTGCCATCTGACATCTTTTTTTAAGAAGAAAACATCCAAAGCAGGTTCAACAAAACTTTCTGTCATGATCATAAGAAAATAAGGCTGCAGCTTTGTATCATTCAATCTTGTCAGCAATGCTGTATTTCGACTTGAATAGCCTTAAACTATTCAAGATGGAGTAATTTTTGGGACCTTTATAAATCTAGATGTTATATGTCAGTGCTAAATATTTCTTTGACCTTAAGCTATAGCTTGTGTTTCCTATAGGAAAATCCAGCCCTAGATATCAGGCACCTAAGTTTTTTTCTTTTGAAATTTCCTGGGAAGTTTTTGAATTTTATTTGATATAAATTATCCAACAAGTAGCCAAAAAAACCCCCAGACTTTTATCTTATGGGAAGAAACTAAAATAATAATATTAAAAGAATTGTCTTCGAGTCCAAAGATTAATTAGGATTATTATCATTAGCTTTTTCTTGAGTAAATATCACTGCATGACATTTTGTAGGTTGACAATCACTATATTAAATTTCTTTTGAGTTTATAACTCCAAGTTTATTATGTCTCTCAATTTCCTTTGCAGGGATTTTTCCATCGAAGTTTGAAAGTTCATCATTTGTACAAATGTTCAGGAAGTGGGTCATGTGACCTCACCAAGATAAAGAGGCAGCGGAGCTGTCAATATTGTCGTTATCAAAGATGTGTTCAAGTGGGGATGTCCAAGGGAGGTGAGTCGGCCTGTAAAAAAAAATGTCAATCCCAAGAGTTATGCCACCATTTTTTAGATGACATAATGTTGTACCTTTTTATTTTGGTTTTATATGTTGGAGTTCGTACTGAGTGGAACTGGACATACATCAGAACATGTTCACCAACTTGCCTGAGAGTGGACTCAATGTTGGAGGGGGGGGGGGGGGGCTTCCGCGGGGAGTACATTCTCAGGAATATGTTGCAATACTTCAAAACAATAAGTTAATAATAGATATTTCACTTAATGCAATGAAGAAGGAACTACTTTTTATTACGTGAATGATGGAAACTTGAGGCTTTCATTTTCATATTGTTCTAGAAAGATCTACATGACATCATATATGGTTTCCAAACTGAGAAATCTCAGTGAAGACTGAGACTTTAAATTTTGGGATTTTTTTGATCCTCTCAAGTCCACCCAACACAAATGGGCACCTGATATTAGTAGGAGAAAGTCAAGGTGGTTTATCATATTGCTGGCCACTTGATATCCTAGTTACCCGTTAACCATAGAAACAGATAACCTTTAAATCATTTGCCTTATGGATCGCAATGTCGGAAAGCGATATTTTACTTTCACACTGTTGCTAAAAAAATTTAAAGCACAATATATAATTATGGTCTGTAGTATTAACATGTTTCGATAATTCTTTTCTCAAATTTGTATAAAATAAATTTGAGCGAATTAAACTATTTCAAACTCGTTCCTTCGTAAATAGAACTTAGAGAAATGGAAATATTAAAACGAAATACTCATTAGTGCTAGAATCACCGTGCATAAGTAGTAACCAAGCTTCATTAGAACTATATCTAGACTAAAGGAAAACTCTGTTACTGAACCATGTTATTAATGTACCTTTCAGTATGACGTTCATGATTATATCTGATTAACTGGTTGCATTATTTTCTGAGCCTTTTACCAAAAGAAACTACTTTATAGAATGTGCAGTAGAAATTTGAATAAATTTAGATCACTTTTAAATATAAAGGTTTTCACGAATAGGTTTTATGCAATGTTATAATGTTCTATGGAATACCAATTGGAACACATTTAAATTAGAATGATTCTAGTTCCAAATTTTTTTTTAACAACACAAATGTCTTTATTGGTCTAGGAAAAAAAGTTACAAAAATTGATTTTTCATTTCTTGCATATTTAATAAATAAAGCAAATTTAATTAATTACTTAATTAAATTGTATCACAATTTATAACTATGAAAGAGTAGACATGAAATTAGAAGGAAAAAAGATAATCACAAAGTTCCATCAATCAAAGATACTATTAGTAAGCTAACATCTTTTAATATCTGTTATGTCTCTTTCGACATTTAGCTATCAAGACAGGTCGTTACACCAGCCACAAAAAGACCAACGATATAATGGAGGTAAAAAGGTTGCTTAACATGAGGAACAGCATGGGTGGCACCAACCTTGAAGGCTCATCCATATCAGATTCGAATTCTGTCGATTCAATTAAAATGTCATCCACCGAACAGTTGGACACCAAAGCATTCATTGCTAACTCCGCATGTGAATCAGACAATTACTTGGCATCCTGGGTGGATACTCATTCTTCCTCAAAGTCCAATGAAGTGCATGACTACTCAATGTACCACAAAGTCTTGAGCCCTCCCAAGAGTTCTCCTTCCCAGTGTGACAGCGCGTTCACCTCACCTTATTCCAGTGACTTGCTCATTAAAAGTCCAGAGACTCCGCTGCACAGCGTGGCCAGCACCTCTGGGAAATCAGACTTTTTAGACCTCTGGTCACCCATGGCTACTCCAGAAAACGCTAACACTTGTGAACTTGTTGATCTGAGAGTTAGGTGCGTACATTTTATTAACCTTTTTACTATAACCTTATTCTTAAAAGTTTAAAGGCATATTTAAATTCTTAAGGATTAATTTCTATTTTAACTTACTCAGATCTAATTACATCTTGGGGGGGGGGGGGGGGGGGGGGGGACGGCATATAAAATCTGTGTAAACTGTTGCCATGAAGATGGGGAAGCCTTATTCTATCTGCTTATATACCATTTATGTTTGAGAAAGAATTTTAATTACCCATAAGACTTTCAAATGCCAAGTATTCGAAAACTGATTTTTATACATGTCATATATTATGCATTTTAAAATTACTTTGTCCAGTTTAAAGATTACTTAAGCTTATGTTCTTTTGTGCCATTCATTGCATTGGGCGGAAAGCTGTCTCTATATAGCTCGTTCTTCTGCAGCATCTATAGTCACTTCTTTCTTCTTCATAATTGTCATAATAGTTGCATCTAAGACTATTGGAACTCTAAGCCTATGAAAACTTGCCTCCATTTGACTGTCTGAACAAACTTCTGTCTTGGAAAGATCCAAGCTGATGTAAATTTGTACATTCCCTTTACCGATGAGTCATTTCCCAAGACCAAAGGCCAATCACACCAGAGAAACTCCCTCATACTCCTTCTCTGTACCACATCATCCGGCCAGGTGTCCACCATAAAAAATGTCCCCTTGAAGAACAGTGTGGATAGTGACATGTTTGTAGGGGCTTTCTTCCATCCCCGCCAGTGCAATGGACTCTGTCCTTAGGCACCACAATGGGGTTCTTTTTTGCTTCCCTGCTAGCCTGAGTGCCTTGTTGAGGCTGAGAAGCATTGCCTGTGCTGCAGCCACTTCCAGCTGGTGTTCACTGCCCTGAGTTCTTCATGAAAGTGCTTTCCAAAGTCATACAAGGATGTCCTTGTTTGCATTTTTCTTATACTTGCCTCTATGTTATTGCTACTCTTGGAGGTGTGATTCATTCTATCAGAGGACTTGTCCCTTAATCCCCCAAAAGAACAATAAAGCACCAGGGCTAGAAATGCTAAAACTTGTGGGGCAATATCTAGTTGACAGAATAAAAGTTTAAAATAACTACCTGGCAATTTGATATTTTAGAAAATACTGTATTGCTTCCAACCGGCGCAAAGTATTTTTAAAGTGATAATTGGCTCGCGCAGATTAATACCACTCTTTAAACTAAATGCAGTCCACAGTGGCACAAAAATTTGAGATGGCTGTGAACAACAGATAGTTTTATTTTTTATAGTCTAGAAGTTTCCTTCTCTTAGACTGGCTGCCAACCAAAGCTATAGATCCCAGTCTGCCCATTTCAGAGTCTCGACCTAGATCTAGCTATAATAAGCTCTAATATGGCGATGAATCTTATATAAAACTGCAATCTGGCTAATGATAATAGAATCTATTAAGTTGTAACTTTTTGTTTAATGAAAGCTTCACTATTTTGTGTTTATAAAGTAAAACTAGCATTTGCTATTTTGGTTGTTTAAAAATACAAACTCATTTCAGACAGGAGAATACACTGAGCCCACAAAAGGACGTAAACTGTACAATTTCCTCTCTGCCGAAACCCCAAGATGACTCGAGCCTCCACCCTGGTACTAGCTTCTACAGCCTGTCTCCTGTATCTCCATGGGATAAAACTCACAACCCCCATAATCCTCAGAGCACAGAGGCACCAGAGCCTGAAGAGCCTCATTCTCCACTTAAAGTAGATGACTCTCCCACCTCAAGTATAGAGCAGCTGGTTCGGGGCATATTTGCAGACAAAAGGGAAGCCATCCAGCAAATAAAAGAAGCACACAAACAATATTTCTTAGTTTTGTTTCAGGCTGAGAGGCGCTGTGCGGAACTGAGAGAACAACAAAAGATCCATGCTGTAAGTTCATTGAACCAAAAGTTTTAATCATTTTTGTCTTGTAAAGCAGCTTATCTTGGCTGACCTTGGAAAACGTCAGGGAATTAATTAATTATAGCTTTTATACAGCATACCTTCATGCTTATAGCATTCTCAGAGCGCTATGGTCCAATCTCATTTGTGGGGGGTATCTATGAGAAAGTACTGCCTTTTAGGGCTCAGTAAACACAACTCTGCTCGAGTCGGGTGTTGAACCTCAAGCCCCCAACATTGGTAGCCAAGTTTAAGCATACTTAGCCTCTCGACCACGCTTCCCAGAGCACAGTGCATGTATATTACCCACTTGGTTGCTGAGAAGGATTTCTCTCAGCAGACCAAGCCAGGACCGTGAGTTCTCCACCCTTAGGCTCATGCCATCTATTTATATAATTCTCTTCATGGCTCAAGAGTTTGGACACCAAGTAATAGAAAGGTAACTCTTTTATTTCTGCAAGTTGGACGGATTAGAGTTACCCCACATAAGTTTAGAGGCGAAAAAAAATAAACGAGGGGGGGGGGAGAACAAGTAGTATTCACCCGCCACTAAATAGCAGGGCCGGACTTAACCATTGTGACCAAGAAGTCATGGAAAGAGAACAAGTAATCTACTCTGTATTCAGCCATCACTAAATAGCAGGGCTGAACTTAACCATTGTGGGGCCCGATGCGAAACGGATTTCGCGTGGCCAAGTTTGGGTAGGGATACGGATAATAAGTAAAAATTAAGAGTTTGTATTAGAAAATAAATTCGTCTTTGCATTTTATTCATTCTTTACTATGTATAGAATTCCTTTACGAGCCTTGCGTTTAGCAAAGTCATACAGTATATCATAAAAATTATATTTCCTACATAGATCTTGCTCAATAGCAAGAATTACCAAATGTTTCAATCTATCTACAAGAATTGTTGACCTCAAGTAATTCTTCATTAGTTTCAGGCGCAAGAAGCTTCTTTCACTAGATTCCACAATTACGGGTATTGCATAATGCTGTTTTTTTTAGCGTGCGTAGGATTGGCGTTTTCCATATTGAATGACACCCCAATTTGACAATTTTTGTCTATAAATTTCAGGAGATTTGTAAGAGTTTTCAAAAGATTTTAATAATTTCTGGATATTTCCAAGATTTGTTCGTATATTTCAGAAGATTTCCAGGAGCTACTGATAAATAGATAGGAGGCCGCATGAAATCTGTTATAAGTTATAAAATGGTTTAATTTAATAATTTATAATTAGCGCGCAGCCTATGAAAGTGCCGGGCCCACTGTGGTCACATAGGTTGCAGTGGCCTAAGAACAGCAAAATAGCAGCGTATCTTACGCCGCGGTAGACTAGTATATCTTATTTGACCAGGACCAGATGTTGGAACATTAAAGATATTTTCATAAAGTAGTGCGGGAAGTGAGAGGTGTCTTCTTATTGTGAAAAAAAAATATGAAGGGGGTGGGGTCTTAAAGGGAAATGTACTCTTTAATTGCTAGCCTAAACTGCCTGCAGAAAGGCAGGGTTTGAACCTTTCACCATGGAGATGACAGTCCAAAGTGCATTCCTCAAAACCAGGCAACCATCTAAAAGATACTTAGAAGAAAATTAGTGGACTGGGAATTGAGGAAAAAGGTTGAGACATGCAAACTTCTGGTAACTTGGAAAGCAAAAAGTGTGCTAGACAATGCAAGCTGCAAGTAAGCTTGAAAGCAGGGAAAATTTAAACATCAAATAGTGAAAAAGTTTTGTACCATTATTTTCATAGGCCAGTCCACTTTTGCTTTACATTTCTCTGTCAGTATAAAATAATGCTATTAATTTTTAAACAGGTCTGGGTATAATTGCATAAAATATTAATATAATGCACTTTAAAAAAATAATGTAATTTTAAAATGCTTTCAACTTATAACATCTTTAAAGGTTCCTAGATACAATGTTATTTTACCTTGGTTAGACCAGTGCATTCTCTGTTTAGGAACTTAGCATAGTTTGAATGCCTAATTAACATGTACAACTAATTCATGGATGTGCATAGGACATAATTATCTTCTGTTGAGATTTAGTGTGCATTATTGATAAGATACTTTAGAGCTTATGCCAGTATTGTGAATATATACTGACAGCTTAGAATTTCATCTGAAATTTGTATTTCAAATAGGGTGGTGGTAGATAAAACATTGCCTGAAAATAAAAAAGTTTTGCATGCAAACTAAAAGTTGGTATTCTGTTTCTCATTTTAGAAAAGTATTTTCATCATTATCATTCCTCATCTTTCCTTTGCGTTCCTCATGGAACATAGGGCCTCAGTAAAAACATGCCACTCCCCACACGGTGGGTGCTAGTTTTTTAATGCCTTCCCAGCTTTCTCCTATCCTCTCGGCTTCATTTAGTAAACTACTTTGCCACGTTCTTTTTGGTCTTCCTCTACGTCTTGTTCCCTGGGGGTTCCACTCTAAGGCCTGTCTAGCATTGTTGTTGGTATTTCTTTGGGTGTGACCAGTCCATCTCCACTTTCTCTATAAGATCTGTACCTCTATATTTTTTCTGTCCACTCATCTCCCACTGGTGTTTTCTATTTGTCTTACCAGTGTATTTTTAGGATATTTATCACCAGGGTACGCTGTTCTGCCTCAACCTGGCACTCGGGTGGAATGGTTACTAGGCTAAATGAATGGCAAAACAAAACTTCTGTGGGAGTGTCCAATGGTACGGGAGAGTGAACCTATTGCACGGACGGAGTTGAAAGAGAGCTCTCATGACCCTGTCAATAATCCATGCGCCGTTTCTCAAGGGACCGTTGCATTAATGGCGAGTTTCCCCATGGTTAGCTTGGTAAAACATAGGAAAATGGCGGAGGCTCCCGGTAAACTCCTAGACCAGGCGCCCCGAGGCCAGTTTTGTTGGAAATAGCTGTTGTTTTTTTTACTGTTTGACGCTCAAACAGGTTTTTTTCAAACTTAGAGCTCGAAGAGCCTTTGGCTCAGCTCTTTGGCGATGAAATGAATATTTTCAGGCATCTGTTGATGAAGAGCTGTACTTTTTTTGTTATTGCTTCAGCTGTTCTCCATGTTTCAGAACCATATTGTAGGGCCACCTTGATATAAGAACTAAAGATTCTTATTTTTTAAAAATTAAAAAAAATAAGAATTTTAATTAAAAAAAATGTTTATTGATTTTACCTTCCACATTGTGCCTGACCACATTGAGAGAAATCAATCAAGTTCTTTTTTATATCAGTTTGCTGGAAGAGAAATGAATTTTATTTTCAGATCAGAATGATATACCTTTCTCATTCTCTGATATACCCATTCAACCATTTTTGCTTTTCTAGTGCTTTTTTAGTGGAGAATTTTTTAAGTCTTTCCTTTATGTTTGGTTATTATGAAATGATTTAAGTGGAAAGTCACCAAGATTAAGATACAATTTGCTTGGTACACCACTGTTTTTATTTTTAAAAAGTAATTTAACTTCATTTATGTTGTAAATCTTAATTTTTATATTCGTGTTCAAGTAAAAAATATTTTTCAGTATTTCAATATTACCAAAATTATTCAATAAAAAAGCATATACTTACTGATCACATTGAAATTGGCCAGAAATCAACAAACTAACCAAAAAAAGGGACAGAATTTCACTTCAATGGATAGACACTCGGAACACAAATTCTGTTCAACAAAAACAAAAACAATCTGAAGGAACATCTGAAAAAGGTCAAACATTTTAAAACATGTTGAACCTGCCCCTTAAGAAAAGTGAATTGGAAATTCATTAGTTTTTTAAAAATTATTTGTTAGGTAATGAAAATAACGCAGAATTGGCAGAATTTAAGTCATTGGTTAACATGTATGATTTAGATGCATGACGCGTAGTACATAATCATCATCTTTTTTTTAAGTAACGTCTGTATTTTATTAGATAAGCTAAGATAATGCAAAAAGACTGTCATCCTCATTTTTGTTTTCAGGAGAATTGCGAACACAAAATAAAAATGTTTGGTAGAATGTACTTTCTACCAGAGGAAGACTATGATGAAATTTGGAGAACCACTGGACTGGATATAGACAACAGAAAAGTAAGGGGTGACATATGTTGAACTAATTTACTATACTGAATGTGTCACCAATAATGCAAAATTGTTCGAAGTAAAATTACATGGCTCTCTAATAAACAATCGCTGAGGGAAGTAAAATTACATGGCTCTCTAATAAATAATCGCTGAGGGTTTTGGTCCAATCCGGCCCATTTCATGTTTCATTTCAGGTGTTTTTAACCATTCAACCATTTAACCATATCTCACTTTTTTGTTTTTAATTTATATTTCTAAGAACATTAAATTTATTCGAAATATTTTCACTATAAATGCTTTACACTTTATATCATTGCAGATATCTAATGTTTCAGTTATTAACCGAATCAACTGTCAGAAACATTTTCCTTTGCCACTTTATAGTTTGCTTAGTTCGTTCTTATCACCCCAAAAAAAAAACAACATTGTGCAAAAAAATCAATAAACACTCTTTTCAAAAATTGATTAATTTGTCATCTGTACTTGACTTGCTCATCAGATCTTGGTTAGAAACTGATACCTATGTTCCTGGATTTGACATAGCAAATATTGTTTTGTGTTGGTTTCAAACAACCATGTTATGTGGTGAGAGTGGGTTTATTAAAATGTGTTGTCCAATACATAAGAAGTATGGGCTGAGAGGGCCATTAATAAACAAGCTGTCTTATCTGATAGTATTCATGTTGAATCTTTTAGATGCAATATAAACATGAAAAGATATAAACAAATGATTACAACAACCTGTACTTAAAAAAAAGCAATATGATTTACAAATCTTTGTCAATCTTATTTTTTCCAGGGGGATTGAAGCAAGATCAATCGTTATAGAAGGCCTCAACACTTACCTGCAACATCAGAACCTGTGGGCAGTTTAGACAAATAGCTCAATGCCATGTCACAAGTCTGTAGGATGTGGCAAAAAGCTATTGGTCTAAACTGCCCACAGGTTGTGACGTTGTGGGTCATTGTTGAGGCCTTCTATAACGAATGGTCTTGATTGAAGTTATTTAATTTCCACTTTGCAATTAGTAACAAGTGGGAGAGAAACTTTTAATTCGACTCTCTTCATGTTTTGTTTTTAGATTGTTTTTGTATGGTACATCTTTCATGCTTGCTGTACGCTCTGTGCTCCGTGGTTCATTCTCTCTGTGCACCATGGTTCTCTCTGTGCACCATGGTTCATTCTCTCTGTGCTCCATGGTTCATTCTCTCTGTGCACCATGGTTCATTCTCTGTGCACCATGGTTCATTCTCTGTGCACCATGGTTCATTTTCTCTGTACACCATGGTTCATTCTCTCTGTGTACCATGGTTCATTCTCTATGTGAACATGAGGGAGAAGGGGTTATCAGGGAAAAGATTTTGGTGCTGCCTTAAGGCACTCAGATTAAGTCAGGATTAAACATAAAGCCCCATTGATACAGAATAAATCCCTTTCACCCACCCCCCTTGTAGACACTGTGCTCTCCTTTACAAAAGTGTGAATCATATTCTATTTGAATGTCTCATTTTGATCCACCTTAGGCAGACCCTACTACCACTACAGCCCAACATACCCAATACTCTGTAAGGCAGTGTTGAACAACTGAAAAAAACAGCCTGCCATTTTTCTTGGCACAGATCTAAAATATCCTACAGCCCAGCAGCAAATAGCTGGCTAGAAGATGAGCATTATTAATAGGTAGTCTAGGGTTGTAGGCCACTCATCCACACATTAAAATACCAAAATATTTTGTTGAGTAGCTTGAAGAATAATTCATTTCTCTTGTGAAAATATTTCTGAAAGTTTCATGTAATTTTTTTTTTTGTTATTTAAAATTAAAGAAAAATTTTCAAGTAAATCTTATGGAAATAACTTTTCTGCTCCACAGCAAATGTTGAAGAACTGGGAAACAAGTTGTGAACTTCTGGCATTTGCTTTGATCAAGTTCTCTAAAAAACTTCCTGGCTTCACATTATTAGACTTGACTACTCAGGCCGATTTAATTAAAAGTATGTGCTCATAATTATATTTGTTTCTTGGTATCATGCTTACTTAGGCTCGTCTTGTACAGCATTTTCTTTTGAGGCTCTAGAGACGCAGTTAGGGGAGGTGAACTCACTGGCCTTAATCAAATATAAAAATAATGCAAAAGTGATAGAAGAACAGTCTTCTTCTCCATTCTGCTTGTTTTTCTCACATTGCTGCCTTGCTTTCCATTGCTTTCCTTGCTACCAGTAATCTGCATAATTTGATGTCTTTGGCATTTTACGTCTTGAGAGACGATCTTTTCCCTTTGCAACTTCTTGTGTGACTAAAGAGGCCAATCCTTGATACACAGCTGCGATCGCAGGTTGGGCATATATAATCACCAGGCGCCGTTGCTGCATTTTCACCCTTCTTTCTGCTTCTGTTGTGTATGGCATCTGCAATCCGTTACCCTTCCTTTATGCTCTCCTCTCTCTGCATGTGGATCTATCCAGTGCCACCTCTTCCCAGCTGCCAGCATGCATCCGTATAACGTAAAAGTGGTCGACCAGCGGCTCTTCTGCCTTCTATTAGATCGCCATACAGGATGTCCTGTAGAAGTCAACCTACTGGCATTCTAAGAACGTGGCCAAGCCAGCCAAGGGGTCTGCTGCTGATAACAGAGCGGATGTCTTGGCACCCTGCTCTTTGCGATGTAGAGCTATGTCTTCCTTAGCATTTATATCTATGTCCATGACTTTTAGAATCTCTTTTGATTGCATCAACTCAATGAAGATGGGAGCAACCGGCTTTCCTTTTGCTGCTGGAAAGTTGCCCATAGAGGATGACTTAAGGGATTCATTCGTTCTCCATATGGCGGCTACTTAGGCCAGTCTTCTCTGAGAGTGGAGACTATGCTGCGGAGATCTGAAGAGCGAGTATCTCAGTGTTGCTTGCTCTGTCTTTCCATGTAACTTTCAATATACGTCAGAGACAGCGCACGTAAAATGAGTTAAGTTTAGATTAATTATGTTTAAATAAATATCTGCATTTATGGGTTTATTACAAAATGTATTAATGCAAATGTAAAAATGATAATTTAGATCTAATTTTAACAATTTATTATAAAAATAGATCTGTCTACAAACATGAAATAAAAATAAAATTGTGTTTCTGTTGGACCTAGGTGCTCGCCCAGAAGTGAACATTTTAAACAGCATGTCACTGTTTGACACAGAGTTAAAAGTTGGCGTGTGGGCTGGCGGGACGCAGTACTGCCAGAAAGAATTTGGTCAGTTTGCTAACCATGATTTTTTCTGGTCTTATGTTGCCACATGTAACAGAGTGCAAGACTTAAATCTGACAACAGAGGAGCGTGCAGTCATTAAAGCAATAATGGTTTTCTCGACAGGTAGTCAATGAAACTTTCTATTTCAAAAGTCTCATTTTTATATATATATTTCAAAGATTGATGCTAAAGGAGAAACATTCTCAGTTAGCTACTAGCATTTATATAAAATGAAAAGTTTTTTGTTTTTTTTTAGAATCAATTAATTAAGCAATATTAGCTGAGTACCATTACACATTGAAGGGAGACAAGTATATATATATATATATATAAATATATATTTATATATATATATACATTTCTGCCAAACGGGAGTGTCTCTCCAAAATAGGGCTCCTCAGCCACATGAAAAAGTGTTTGAGATGAACCTTAGTCGTTCTATGACTGAAGGGCGCCAATGATACATATATAAATTACATATTGTCTGTGTACTTTTTAATTACATTTTAATCTTCAATATCTGTAAAAGTTGGTTCTTATATAGAGCTCAATGTATCGCACATCATTAGTCACCATTTTGAGCACTTATTGATCACGACTTTTTAAATATGTATCTACTCACAAATAACAGGGCATGTTATTCTTATAAAAATAGCAATCTTATCTTCTTTTAAAATACACATAAAAAACAAGATGATTACATCCTATGCGTGTCCCTAGGTCAATCTAGTCATTAATGTTTTCCTAGCTGACTCATTCAACCCATTCCATGCTCTAATGATCTATGTAAATATTATTTTATGTGCATTTTAGCACTGATTTACAATGAGATGGAACTTTCTAACATGCCATATCTAGCTTTGAATGTTTCTATATTCTCAATGATCTTACAAAACTTTTCTATAATTAAATTTGACCTTTTCATTGTATCTTACAAGCGTTATCTTGTTGTTTCCCCCCAGATCGAGATAGCATAAATGTTCAGTCACCTATCCCATCAGCTATACAATGGCAGCTGATTGAATGCTTAGAGTTCCTGCTTGCTCAGCGGTTCCAACGGCCAAAGATTGCTTTGGCCATCATCATCCAGTGTTTAACGGAGTTGAGGACGGTTCGACAACTGGCCTTGGATCTACTGGTCTCTGGGTTCAAGGTCTTTAAATACTCCAATGTTCTGGACAACCCATTTCTAAAGGAGCTTCTCTCTGATGTGCTGTCGTTGTGTGGGGACCCTGAAGAGGATTTCAGGGAAGACTATGCTTCCACTGTTCAAACCACAGCAAATAAATCACAGACATGTGATGTAGACATGTGTGGAAGCTGTGATCAATTTTTATGAGGCATTCTGATAGACATAAATTATTTTGTTGCAAATGCTTATATATTTTTTTTAAAGAAGTGCGAATATACACTTTTTAAGAAGTGCTGTTTCAGTATACTTAAGCTCAGATAAAGTTTTAGAGAAATTTTAGGAGATAACAATATCTATTTTTCACTTGTATAAACAGTTACAGTGCTAAATGTTGCTAAAACTATTTAGGTAAACAAACTAATTTTCCATGACTCGCTGTTTAACAACAGTATTTGTATGCTGATATGTCCCACAGTTCTAAGAAAAAATAAATAGGAAATATTCAAACATGGGAATTGTGTGTAAGATGTTTAAGAAAGGTAAATATGTTTATTAAATATATAATGTTATGTTTCAAATTTTTCATACGCTCTGTCTGGAACAGGCACAATTTAAGATTTTCTGAAGGCACTATTTGAATTTATACATATTTAAATACCATCTGAAAGGTCATGATAATCTATACATCAATTCAAAAAGCTAATATCTATATTTGGTTAAGTTTGAGGAGATGTATCATTGAGTCCTTATGTTTTGTTGAAGTGAATTTGGATTATTGTTTGAATGCAACTTTGTTATCTTAAAGCTAATTTTTTTCTTCTCTAGTACTGTAAATACAAATATAAGAATCAATATTAAAAAAAAAAAAAAAAAAGGGTCAAGTCCTGGATGCATTTTAAGAAAAAACAGTACAAAGGAAAAAAAAACTATGGTTTATCTTCCAAATAAGGCTGCCTTTCTGGTAGTGTAAGATAGTGAAAAGTAATAGTTTTATTTAAATTTTCTACCAATAGGCACTAAAACAACACATTTTACTTAATTTTCAACTTTTTTTCCCCTTCTAGCTATAAAATTGCTTTTTGTATTTTTAATACCAGTCAGTATATAGGGTCCCTTTTAACAAATTGGGAAAGTTGTTTTGAAAGACAATATACATTTGTGGACAATACAAAATGAAGATACGACTGTTTACAAAAAAGCCTCTGTTATGATGGGCAGCTCAATGTGTTCTTGTGATATCTGTGTTGTTATGATATTGATTTGAAATTGTATTTAATGAAATAAAATAGACTTATGTATTTGTAAATATTATACAGTGTTTTAAAAAGTGGATTTAAGAATAATATATGTGGGTAAGTGTCTAGAGTCGTCTTTCAGTGGTTACCAGTCCTTTACATAGATTATATACAATGTGAGTGTTTTAATCACAGGTTTTTAGAGCCATTTTTTACATTAAGCTCTACCACGTTTTATTTAATGTTGCTGTTTTTTTTTTTTTTTTTTTTTTTTTAATTTGTGCAAAAATAAATTCTTTTAAAACAACAGCAAATAGTTGGTAATTTTTTGTGCCAATAAATAGATTTTTATTTCCACTGGGCAGTAGGGGTCTTAATATTTGAAAAAGTCATGTTTAGGTAGGGTTTATTTTCTGCAATGGTGGTTTTTGTAACTGGAGAATTAAAAACTGTTCTTAAAACTCTTTTTTTTAACAAAGAGCCGCTTCTATCTTGGTGTTGTTGTTTTTTAAAGACCAAATTTTATTTTTACTTGCTTTATAAAATGTTTTAGTCTGGTCCCAGTTTTGTTCATTCCAGTATTTGGTTGTGGACTATGAAGAAACCTTATGATGTGAACACCATTTAATGTTTAGAAATTTAACCATAGATGGTGACTGCCTTTTTTAAAAGCCTTTGTCTTCTAAAAGGTAGTAAATCTACTTTTCTTAATTGACCTGGTTTCCCCATTTTATTATCAAAATGAGTGGCCAGCATAAGAAGACTGACTCACAAATATTTGCATTGTTGTTTTCTTTAAATGAGAACATACTATCTTTGAATACAAAGAATGTTTTTATGTATGTTACTAGCCTTACAATGTACACACTATTGTGTTTGGCTATTTTTTTTTCATGTCATTTTGTTGCTGCAATATTTTTAGGTACTCAATTGGTTGTCCTCCACTTGCTTATTTCTATAGTTTTATATAACCAAAAATTGTTTGACCCATTCTGCAGTTGGCAATGTTTTCTCATTTTTGTTCTTATTTGATGTAGAACGTTTCTTTTTCAATATACTTTCAATATACTTGCTTTAACCTTTTTAAATAAAATATTCTTCTGGTATCATTGCAAGCGTGATTACAAATCATTGTGTTCTAATTTATTAAAATTGTGAAGATTCTTTATTACTCAAAAGAATTTTTGAAAGGAAAAGACCCATAGCCAAATTTTATAAGCCCTCACCAGGGAAAATGAGCATGTTTTAAAGCTTTTTTTAATATTCTAAAGGTAATAAAAGTATATATTTTTTGAAACTAGACATATCATTCTATTTTTTAAAGTTGTTTGTTTATTTATTAGTATTAAATCTTTGAACATTTTATTTTTTTCATAATGTTGATTTTTCTTAGGGATTTTTTAAATTCAGAGTTACCCCTCTTTGCTTGGGTTGTGGGAAGGATCTTTACTAACTGGAAATAGGAGCCATTGAGTTCATTTACTTTGACTCTAGCAATCAGCTATTGCAAGGACATGAATTAATTCTAGTTATTGATAAATGTTTGTTTGTTTGTTTTACATGTTTCGGATGTTCCTTCAGAGTTGAAGATAATTACTTCCTAGTCCAAACCTCCCGCAGGACGATGGGGGATGGGAGCAGACAGGGTTTGAACCCTGAACCACTGATAAATCTGAACGACAATCCAGCGTGCAAACCGCACGACCAGGCAGCCATCTGATGGATGGATGGATCCTACTTAATTTTTTTTAGGTTGTGTCTAAGATGAATGTAAGGACCTTAAGATTCTCAATGAATGATTTTTATTTATAAATGATATTTAGATCTCTTTTTAACAGATAAAAGATGAAAAAAACAAACAGAGTTACAGCTACTTTCTTTTTCCTGAAAGGCCAAAAGTTCTAGATAAATTTGAATATTGTTGCTATGGCATATGGTTTGCAACAGTCTTTCCCAACCTGAAATACATACTCACAGAGATTAGAAGTGCTCAAAGATGTTGATTATAAATATAACAGAAAGCAACCATTTACCTTTGTGTATGCATGCTTTTGAAAGTCTAATTGACAGCATAGTTTGAAGTGATTAATCTATCTAAGGTTTCTTTTTTTTTTTCAAAAACTGATTTTTTTTAAACAAATTCTTTGTATCTCCTCTTTTTGGCCACTATCAGGTGCACATTAAGATCTTTTTCAACCCTTGGATATTTTCCCCATGCCCCACCTGTTTTGAAACTAAATTCTGGATCTTTATATCAAACCATTTGTAATTATAATAAATTGCTACAGATTACCTACAATAAGCCATAAAAAAATACAAACATTTTAGAAGGGCACAGCTAGCTTGGCAGCCATTAGCTGAACCTCATTTCTAATTTAAGATAAACATGTCAATACATCAACTCCGATTGTTTCATTTTAGATATGTCATATTGTAAGACATCTCTCATCATTCAGTCTATATTTCACTTCATCATGGGAATGTTCAGTCCATTGACTGATTGTGCATGACTTAACTAAAAGTGTTACAGTTGAAAGGTACAATGTCCATTTCGCTGATATACTATCATACCCCCCCCCCCCCCCTTCCTACATAGAACTCAAACAATACAAAATGTTGTGAGCACATTCCTACCACTTCTCTGTATAAATATCCTTGTATACTAGACATGTTCAGTTTGTGCTATAATAGACTAGACATGTTCAGTTTGTGATATCATAGACTACATCCAATCAGTTTGTGATATCATAAACTATACACGTTCAGTTTATAAAATCATAGTCTAAATAAACATGCTTAATTCATAATATCATGGACCAGATATGTTCAGTTTGTGGTATCATAGACAAGATACATTAATTTGTTATATCTTATAGTTGTATTACCAAATGTATTCACAATGTAACGTTGAGATTTATATGTTAACATAAAAAAAGATTTAATTATTTTAAACACCATTCGAAGTTGTGTTTTTTGTTTATAATAATAATATATATAAATTCACAATATGAGTTGAAAGACATTCTACACACTTAGCTAGCGTATTTTTCAAAGATATATATATATATATATATAAATATGCGGCCCGCCATTCCCAAACTTTTTTAATGCGGCCTGCGATACAAAAAGGTTGCCCACCCCTGGTCTACGCCAATGAATAATTGTGAGAAATTTCAACTTGATCTTAAAATGGGAGAAATAACATGTTCAAACTTTTATCAGACAGACAGTGAGTTTATATAATTTTTTTCAACAAGCTAATACAAAATAAAAAATACTTTTTTTCATCCTTATCCGACTTATTGTACAAGTGTACAAACTTTTTACCAAATAGACAGACAGAGTGAGTTGATATAAGATTTGTAAAAGTACAAGTAAATGCTTTCCTGTTTATGTATGTCCCTCTTCCTCCCCAGATCTTAGGCTTCACTCGTAAGTACTTAGATTATGTCAACCCCCTGCGACTCACCACAGTACTTTAGTTCTGTCAACCCCCTGCCACTCGCCAGTACTGTAGTTCTGTCAACCCCCTGCCACTCACCAGTACTGTAGTTCTGTCAAACCCCTGCCACTCAACAGTACTTTAGTTCTGTCAACCCCCTGCCACTCACCAGTACTGTAGTTCTGTCAACCCCCTGCCACTCACCAGTACTTTAGTTCTGTCAACCCCCTGCCACTCGCCAGTACTGTAGTTCTGTCAACCCCCTGCCACTCACCAGTACTGTAGTTCTGTCAAACCCCTGCCACTCAACAGTACTTTAGTTCTGTCAACCCCCTGCCACTCACCAGTACTGTAGTTCTGTCAACCCCCTGCCACTCACCAGTACTGTAGTTCTGTCAACCCTCTGCCACTCAACAGTACTGTAGTTCTGTCAACCCCCTGCCACTCACCAGTACTGTAGTTCTGTCAAACCCCTGCCACTCACCAGTACTCTAGTTCTGTCAAACCCCTGCCACTTGCCATTACTCTAGTTCTGTCAACCCCCTGCCACTCGCCAGTACTGTAGTTCTGTCAACCCCTGCCACTCGCCAGTACTTTAGTTCTGTCAACCCCCTGGCACTCGCGCATTGATTGGGTCCATTAACAGGACTTCTGCTAATCTTCAATGCATTGATTTAACGTTTTCATTTAGTCTACTGTTGACTTCATCTGCTGTGTGTATTACGTGGGAGAGGGTTGAACATAATATAAGAGAATTGAAAAAGATTTCCTCACACCCAGCAACACACTTTAATATTATTTGATTTAGTAGTAAAGCTTGTCTCGCTGTGACCTTCTAGCCCCGATGTGACTTGTGTTAGATGTCGTCACTGCAAAGACCATGTCAAATTCCCATAGTTCGAGGTATTGTGTGCAATGAATATTCCATATAGCAGTGTTTCCCAAACGTTTGATCTATGTGTACCCCTTGTGAATTTGTGTAATGCTGAGTACCCCTAGCCCCCCCCCCCCCCCCCGCGCCGCATTTTAATTTATCAACACAACAGAGTAAATGATTATTTTTTAAAAAATCAGCATAGTTAATAAGGTGCAACGCATACCCCCTCCAAAGTCTTCCCGTACCCCTGGGGGTACGCGTACCCACTTTGGGAAACACTGCTTTATAGAATACATAGACTGAGGCATAATAATAGGAGCAATGCATGTATGATTTAAATAAAAATAAGATTAACGCTTCTCGCGTTTGTGCATCAAGAGTTTTTTAATGTATTATTTTTACAATAGGTTCAGCTTAAGTCTGACATAAAACTTATTTAGCAGCTCCTGGTCAATAAGTCAAAATCATTTTTAAAAATTTTTTTGGCTAATCTGGGTTAATCCTTAACATCATACTTAAATCTCTCAGAGGGCGTTGCTTAATCGTTGAAACAGACAGATTAGATGGCGGCTTAGACATGCCTAGCCAAGAGGACTGAATTTGTATGTTCACTGTGCTTTGTTTTTCAATTCTTAGCAAGCTAACTTTCGTTGAGTTTTTAGTGAGAAATAAGAAATAACATTTTTTTAATATTTGCGTGTGTATGCATTGACTTGCAATGACCCTTATATATGCAGAAATCTATAACGATTTTGTGAATATCAGATTGTGTATTCTCTTTTTTTTTTCAAGCATGCTAGCTAGATCTGTACTTTAAGTGCTTTTGTTAACTTTCTGATATTAGCCTATTTTAGATTTTCATACATGGTGGAATATCTATAAATAGCAAGCTTTTTGGTGTATCCGGTGTACAAAAAAAATAATAAACTAAAGGAAGTATTGATAAGCTCTATTGATAATGTTTGCACCACAGACCTATATAATATGTTTGCACCACAGACCTATATAATATGTTTGCACCACAGACCTATATAATATGTTTGCACCACAGACCTATATAATATGTTTGCACCACAGACCTATACCTAGACTGGAAAAAGGAAATAAATTCTTATCTGATAATGATCACATCATAGACCATAGACCATCAAGTCCGCAACGGGTGACACCCATTAGAGGGGCGGGGGGGGGGGGGGGGGGGAGGTGACTCCGAATGGACAAAAATTGAACTTTGGCAAAAAAACTAGACAAAAAAAGCACGAATGGAAAAATTGAATATTGGCAAAAACTAGCAGATTCAAAAAAAAATTAAAAAAAAATAAAAAATAAATAATAAAAAATAAATCAATCTCAACGTATACACCCAAATAGGTCTATCATCGGCGTAGCAAGAGGAGGAGAGGGACCTTGGGGGTTCAAACCCCATCCTGCCGAAATGAAATCCCCCCCCCCCTCCCGTAGTGGGGATTTTGTAACTGATTTTTTGCTTTTATTTCTTTTATTTTAGGTGAGCTTTTACTATTAAACCAACTCTCTCCCCACTGCAGCCAATGGGGGTTTTGAGTTTAAAATCACCGTACAGGGGGGTTCGTGATTAAACCTCCTTTTATATGAAACAAAAATAATGCAAACGACTATCTCCGATTCCAAGCGCATAGCCAAGGGGGATTTGGATTTTAAACCCCCCTCCGAGATTTAGTTTTACGATAAAACCCCCTCTTCACTATAACATTAAAGCATACATCAGTCACCAGATTCTATGAGCATAACCAAGATGGGTTTTGTGTTTAAAAAAAAAACAACCTCTTTAATATAAAAAAAAAAAACTACACACAAAATATAAAATCAACCTCTTCAATATAAAAAAAGCAAATTACACACTCTAAATTCTATGAGCATAGTAAAAGGGAGTTTTGAGTTTAAACCCCTTCCTTCAGAGGGCTTTAAAGTGTACTTGACATTAGTTGGAGAAAGTAAAGGCGGTTGGTCGTAGTGCTGGCCACATGACATCTTCGTTAACCGTGGGCCACAGAAACATCATCTGCCCTATAGACCACAAGGTCTGAAAGGGGAACTTTACTTTTTTTTTTAGACCCATATAGGTAATTGCGTTAACTTTTTAAAACTTAATATATAGTTAAAATAGCAAATGGCGAATTGTAAAGTACAAGGTTGTCCTATTGCCAGGGGCGCTGTCAAACAGAAAAGATAAGAATGAATTGTAAGTTAAACTAAGCTGTCGAAATGGTGAGGCTATTGCCAGATTGTCATCGGTGCAACTACTCGACCGTCTGGGGTGTTTATAATTGGTGTCCCCGAGCTCCTCTGCAAGTTATATATACTATTACTTTTTTATTTGACAGTGTAGAGGAGAGGTTTTATTCCCCCCCCCCCTCCACCTCATAACCCCACTTTTGTGATTTGAATGTATTAATGACTCCCAAATATTTCTTTACTTGTTACAGATATAGGTTAATCTACACTCAGATATAGGTTAATCTACATTCCAAAGGCTGATTTTTGTAAAAGTTAGTAACAAAAGGTGTGGGCGACACAATTAATTTTGTTAAAATTGTAAATAGCTTTCATTTCTAATTTACACATCTAGTCCATATATATATATATAAGGTTCGGGAGCTTAGCGGTAAAACGCTTGGCTTCTAAACCGAGGGGTTAAGGGTTCGAAGGTTGGGATTTTTAATTTCGGGATCTCTGAGTCCATCTAATGGGTACCTGACATTAGTTGGGGAAAAGTAAAGGCGGTTTGTCTTTGTGCTGGCCACATGGCACACTCGTTAACCGTAGGCAACAGAAACAGATGACCTTTACATCTGAAAGTAGAATGTACATCTCTATATGCATGTATTTATTTCTGTGTGCTCTCAATACGTCATAGTGGAGGGGGAGCGGGCGCTTCAAACTGAAGGTATTACGACAACCAGCCAGCCTGGTTAAGTAATGTGCGTTCTAGACTGTTGCGCTGATGATCCGCGGTTTGTACTCTTCCCCCCCCCCCCACCCACCGCGCTCCTGCGTGAGGTTGGGGGATAGAGTGCACTCATCTTCAGTTCTGAATAAAACACCCGAAACATGCAGAACCAACAAAAGAAAACAATTATTGTGGAAGTAGAAGTGTTTTACTTAAAAGTGATGCTATGCAGATCGATGTACAGATATGTAAAGTTTAAAATTAAATCACATCAACGAATATTGACGTGTATTTCCTTTAAGGGGATCGGCCCTGCCCCCCTAGGAGTTAGGATTTAGATTGGGCTATATTATTTATCTTCTAGCTTTATTGGCAATATTGAACATATCGATGTGTGAACAGAACATGATGACCCGCAAGAAAGTCGAGAGAGGGATGTCACTCTATTGACAAAAATGAGCTATGAAGACAACTTGGAAATAGACGTCTGGAGAATCGGTTGCAAGTGAGGTACATGGGTTCATTATAAGTATTTTATCATTTTTCTTTGGACTGATAGTGCGAGAGGAAAAAAAAAGAAAGAGAGAAAAAAAAAAGAGAGAGAGAGAAAGAGAGAGAGAAGGTGTCCGACAGAAGATTTAGAGACTGCAACTTACACTCTATAAAATACTAAATAACTAAATAATCGAATACACAGAACACACACTGTTAGGTGCGCATCTTAGTGTCAATGTGAAATGGTGCGATTGCTTGTTGAAAGGGGAAGAGAACCAAAAATGGAGGACTATGAACAAGAAAGTGTTTTCAGTGTTAATAAAGATTAAAGTATTTATAAACTGTGATTTGTCGTTTTCATGTCTAAGGAGTCTCATCAAATAAGAAGACGTAACAATGCACTTTCCTGAGAACGGTACAGTTATAAAGAAAAAAAAAAGAGAGCGGATGGGTGTGAAAGTGAGGTAATCAGCAAGAGGGCGAGAGGGACTGAAAAAGTAAAAATGAGTGTTAGAAAAAAAAAAGAATGAAGAGATAAACAAGTTAAGAGATCGAAAATTATTTCCACTTCTCTTATTCATGGCAAACCAGTAACAGACTAAAAACGCAAAATACCTAGGTGTTATAATAAATGAAATACTGTCATGGAATCCACATATGGTTGAAGCTATCAAAAAATCAAACAAAGCATTAGGGTTTATTAAAACAAATTTCTATAAATCAAATAAGAACATAAAGCTAAAATGTTATTTAACCTTGGTTAGGCCAATAATAGAATATGCATTCTCTGTTTCGGACCCCTAAACTCAAGAAAACATTAAGAAACTGGAACAGACACAAAATAGAGCAGTGAGATTCATAACAAACGAATATTCACATTTGACTAGAGTAACACCTTTGGTAAAATCACTAAATTTAGAAAGCTTTCAGGACAGAAGACTCAAAAGTAAAGTAGCAATTATACATAAAACACTGAACCATAATCTTCAAATACAAAAACACAATTTAATAAAATACTCAGAAAGACACAAAGATGAAGATATGTGCCTCATCCCAAATGCTAGGACAAATTTGTACAAATACTCCTTCTTCCCCAGTTGTATTAGAGCATGAAATGGATTGCCTGAGCTAGCCAGGAAACCCAGTGACTTGGCAGAATTTAAGTCATTGGTTAATATGCATGACTGAATGCATGACGCGTAGGACGTAACCATCTTCTTTCTTTGAATTAACTTCTGTATTGTATAAGATAAGAAGATAAGAAAGAGTAAGAAAATAAAATTGAGAGACAGTGAGATGGAGAAATAGAGAGAAAATGATGGAGTCCGAGAGATAGATTTAAGAAACTTTATTATTTACAATCTATA
Source organism: Biomphalaria pfeifferi (assembly GCA_030265305.1). Classification (NCBI taxonomy): domain Eukaryota; kingdom Metazoa; phylum Mollusca; class Gastropoda; family Planorbidae; genus Biomphalaria; species Biomphalaria pfeifferi. The sequence continues at coordinate 2,359,632 of JASAOG010000106.1, read as the reverse complement.
AAAGTGATAATAATCTAATATATAAAACACAATGTATGTATGTTCAATTGTTTCTTATAGGAATCAACATCGTTTTACCAACCTACCAACCAGGCTACAGATCCCATGTATATGTTACAAATTTACGGGTTCTTAAATTAAGAAAAAAACAAAAGGTTTTACTTCATTTGCATAAAAAGCTTAAAATCTTTTATCATAAAAGTTTAAAAACGCCGGGTATTTCTTCATGTAGTGTATATTATGATTTTTCTTTTCTTTTAGCATCTTTTTCCAACTGTGGCAAGAAGTTTAGGGGGATCGGAACTCACCCCATCAAGGGCCACATACGTCCCGCTGACCTTGGTTCGGGCATCACTGCCCTAGGCGTTCATCGTCCGACCATTTTTCTCCTTCTAGTGCGGACAGATGGACGACAAGACAAAAAATGGTTCGATCCTTAAACACACTCTTTCTGCACTGTCTCATGACGACTAGAGACATTATCTGTAAGATCAAATATAGATCAATGTAAAGACACAGTGGCGTTCCCTGTCTAAAAATTACGCCATTTAAATGTGATAAAATTCTGTTGCTGTAATCAAGGACCGATACTGTCGGGAATTATGAACAGGGACTGGAGGATGGCGACGTTAATAAAAACCCAACTGTTACGGCAACGTATCATAAAGATATATCTATAGAACTATATATATATATATAAAAGCATAACAAATATATATGGTGTTCTCATTGGTTCATCCCCCCCTCCCCCGAGTGAAAACATTAAATAAAACATGTACACCCCAATTCGTTCCATTGTATATTAACTAATAATTCTTATATTATTTTTTTTTTACATAACAAAGAATGGGTTACAAAATAATAAATAGCTACCATCCATACTATAAAGTAGAAAGTAAGGCGTATATAGACCCATGGGCGTAGCCAGGGGGGGGGGGGTCAACCCCCCCCCAAAATGAAATTCCCCCCACTGGGGGGTTGGAAGGAATTAAGTGACTGATTTTTGCTTTCATTTTGTGAGATTGAGATTTTAATACTAAATCATCACTTACCACAGCACAGCCAAGGGGGTTTTGAGTTAAAACCCTCTACCAAGGTGTTTTGAGTTTAAAACCCCCTACCAAGGGGTTTTGAGATTTAACAAATTTCTGTCTGGGGGTTTTGAGATACAAATCCATATAACAGGGGGCTTTGAGTTTAAAACCCACTACAGGAGTTTTGAGTTTAAAACCCCCTACCAGGGGTTTTGCAGTTAAATCTCCCTCTGCAATAAACAAAAATAAAGAAAATGCAAACGACATTCCCAAATTTCAAGAAAACAGCTAAGGAAGATTTTAACTTTAAAATCGCCTTCAAAAATTACGATAAATCCCCTCTCAATATAAAAAAAGCAAATTACACACAATTCTATGAGCGTAGCCAAAGGGGTTTTGAGTTTACCCCCCCCCCCCCCTTCCAGTTGGGGTTTGAAGCTAAAAAGTACCTATGCAGTATAAAAAAAAGCATAGTACACACTATAAAATCTATGAGCATAACCAAAGGGGTTTTGAGTTTAAAACCCCCTGCCAGCGGGGCTTGAAGCTGAAAACTACCTCTTCAATATTAAATAAAAAGCAAATTACGCACTCAAAATGCTATGAGCGTAGCCAAAGGGGGTTTTGAGTTTAAATCCCCCTCCTCCAGATGGCTTTTTCTTTAAAGTTTAAAACCCCTCCAGATGGTTTTGAGTTTAAATTTCCCCTACAGAGCGTTTTGAGTTGAAAACCTCTCTCTTCAATATTATTCTGTAGTAAACTACAGTCACTAAATTCTATGATCGTAGCTAAATGGGGTTTTGAATTTAAAAAAAAACAACAAAAAAAAACTCCAAAGATTTTTTAGTTTAAAACCCCTCAACAGATGATTTTGACGATCAAACTTTCCTTTTCAATATAAAATCTAAAGCGAAATACAGGCATATAATTCCAAGAGCGTAGTCAAGAGAGGTTACAAATTTCTACCAGTGGCTTGGGCTCCATTGATAAAGTGTGAAGTCTTCTGTCGAAATTAAAAACATTAAATGTGGCTCAACAAAGATGGCTAATACAGATTTTAGGAGTCAGTTATAGAGATCGGGTCTAAATCAAAGAAATCATATGCCGAACTGGGAGTCGAACCCTTAGTAAGCTTGTGACAGAGCGTCGCATGTGGTTTTGCGGGACATGTTCTCTGACAAAATGAATTACGCATAATAGGAGTTGCGGAAACAGCTTCTAAGAATAGCACATTAGATTTTTTAAATAAAACTTTTTAATAGCAAGATAATGCACTGTAGATACCTCAGAATATGCATTTTGTTGGCTTTCAATACCAGAAATAGTGCTCGGCGGCGGGGCTTCGCCCCGTGCTGGGGGAAGGCTGCGAGCTCCCCCATACCCCATTGCTAGCAAGGGCGGGAGTCTACAAGTTTTCCACTAATTCCAGGAAGAACCTATTCTAGGGCACAATAAACGTCTTCCTAAAGGGTCAGAATGTAAAAAAGATTTATTATGTACACACACACACATATATATATATATTTTTTTTTTCCGCGGGGGAGGGGGGGGGGAAAGACCCCCCTTCCCCCCCCCCCCCCGAAAAAAAATCCTGGCTACCCCCATGCATAGGCCTATTTATGTTACGAATAGAAATCAAAACCATTTGACCAATCGTGATAAAACTTTGCACTAATGTTTCTTGGGTGCTAACTGGAACCTTGACGTAAGCATAGTAACCTAAAACTAACTGAAGACCCTCAAAAAATAAATAAATTGCCCAACTCTATGAAAGTATTAGTATTTCATGGATCTAGGCCATGTTTACCATGTTTAGATCGAAAGGATCTATATCTAGATGTAATTTTAAAAACTACACTTTGCACAGATAGTTTTTTACTTTGACACATGAAAATACAAAATATAGTTTATTGATTTCAGTATTTAATAAAATTAACCTTAAAATTTTCTGTTTCAAGAACATTTTTACATAAATTCATACCTTATGTCTGCAAATTTAGAAGTCCTGACGTACATTCTTTCATTAGACAAGACCGAAATGTTACACAGCTCTCTATTTCTAGGTCTAATTCAACTCTAAGATAGAACTTCTCTTAGCAAAGATAGTTTTATACTTTAACACATAAACATACTAATTATAGTTCATTCATTTGATATTTTAATCAAATTAACATTCAAATTTGTTGTCCTAAAGCATTTTTCATACATTCGTTCGCTATAGCTGCTAAGTCGTATTGACATACATTTTAATAGTATCATTCATGATTCAGTACATCTAACAAAAAAGGTCACGCATGCGCAGAGCGAAGCCTCAACGCACGCGCTGAATAGCTCTATTCAAGCCAATATTTAACTCTAGATTAGATCTACGCTATCTCTAACTCAAGATCTAATTCAAAGATGATAGATCTACTTTATATTGCAACACATGAACATACAAAATAAAGTCTATTTATTTTATATTTTAATCAAATATATGGTGGTCTACAAGCAAATGTTTTTATTTGAAAAAATGAATTTAGGTCGATGAGCTATTTTGATAGCTCCATTCATAATATTTTTACTTTCACACATTCGCTATACGTATTACATTATTGTTTCTTTTAACTGTTTACAAAACACTTCAGTGACTATATCGACAGTGATATGCAAATTAAGACCCGCGGACTGCGGGTAACAGATGAATTAGCAAATGATTTACTCCGATAATGCAACTTTTCCATAACTGTATGTTCCTTGCGACAAACGTTATAGTGGGAGTGGGAGGTGGGGTTTCTCTTCAAAACATTTGGATGTGTGGCTGAAAGGGGAAAATAAAAGCGATATTTTGCTAGTCGAAAGTAAATTAAAAAGGCAGATCTGAATGTTTATCAGCTTATTGTTGGAAAACTACCATCTACTGTAGATGGATCGTAAAATTAATTTGACCGTGATTTTGTACTTAGTAAAGTATTTTATTTTTAAAAATGAATTGAGGAATTTATTTTCTAATACAAAATCTTAATTTTCACTTATTATCCTTATCCCTACCAAGACTGGGCTCCGCGCAATCCATTTTCCATAGGGCACCGCAATCTGTAGGACCGGCCCTGACGCTACTTATCACCACTTTCAAATTCTGTACCCCATATACACCAAAAAAAAATAAGCTGGCTGAAAATCTCCGACATACTGCATGTTCACATTCTCTATTCGTTGTCTAAAACCCCTTCCCATATTCAAGTGAGTGTATATCATAATATGTGTGTGTGTGTGTGTGTGTGTGTGCGCGCGCGCGTGTCTTATCTTCTTATCTTATATAATACAGACGTAATTTCAAAAAAAAAAGAAGATGATTACGTCCTACGCGTCATGCATTTAGTCATGCGTATTAACCAATGACTTAAATTCTGCCAAGTCACTGGTTTTCCTGGCTAGCTCAGGCAACCCATTCCATGCTCTCACATGCGACATCATGCAAATTATCTAGTTCACAGCTGGGTCAGCGAGGTCGCGTATTATGCACTCTTCCATTATCTTCAGATTAAAAGCACATTCCTTATTACAGAGGCGTAGCAAGGAAGTTTGGGGGTCCGGGCCTCTTGGGCCTCTTTAGGGGCTTCTGCATTTTGACTTTGTACATCAGACATGAGATAATGGCGTAAGATTTAATATTTAATGCCAAAAAAAAATTCGAACACTCATTTGGGGCCCTCAAGTGGGGGCCCGGGGGGATTTTCAAAGTCTCCTCCCTTTTTTGCAACCATAGCTTCGCCACTGCCTTTTGAATGGTACAATTATATGATGGGTCATACTGTGAAATAAATATCGTTGAACAATTGATAAAAATAGTGATTTGAATTGTAAGTTTACTGAATACACACAAATAATAGTGATGTGAAATGTAAGTTTACTGAATACACACAAATAATAGTGATGTGAAATGTAAATTTACTGAATACACACAAAAAATAGTGATGTTTATTTGAACCCAGTAAATAAATAAGAAAACCTCTTTTTTCTAGAGACACAAGCAATAGTCTAAACATTTATGAAATATATTATAAACTCAGTATAATAAAGGGAGTTTGTTTTTCGTACGAACTCGTGGACGGCCCCTGCGTACTCACACTTTATGTTATACACAATTATGTTACATTAAACAAAGAAAAGAAAAAAGACACAAATTAACATGAACTGCCTTTTAAAAATCTATTGGCGGGCCGCCTCTCTTTACGTGCTCTACGCGGCGCTAGTGCTTAGAGTGTTTGCTTCACTAAAACTGAACAATATATGTGGGCTAACACTTGGCTAACGGCACGTCAAATGTCTATTCACTTGAAAGATGTAAGCCAGTCATTTTAGAGGTTTCGCTTCCATTCAAAAGGAGGCTCGTTTTTTTTTCCTTGTTGAGACAATTGAAGTTGGAAAATTAGAGGGGGGGGGGGGGGGGGTTGCTTATCTGGCTTTGATCTAAATGTACATTTATTTATCTTATGGCGTTATGTTGCGTAAGGCCACCGCGTCTAAAGTATAAAAAAGCGGGGAAAGGGGGAAATGTGCTTTATAGCTTGCGACCTACTTGCCAACTGTCGTTCGATCTGTGATATTTCATTCAGTTGATCGCCTTGGACCCAAGAGGATAGGCCTGAATCGAAAGGTAGGTTATAGGTCTAGATTTAGAAAGGTGATTTCTGGGTGTTGTTTTTCGATGTTGTCAACTGTTACAGGACTAATTGACTGAAGCTGACAGAAATGAACATTTTATCATAACAAAATACATCTACTTTCAAAGAAATAGCTCAGATATAACATATACTTTGAGAACTGAATAATTCATAAGCGTTATGTATATACTTTATCTAATAGGCGTCTATCTATCAATCTATCTATCTATCTATCTATCTATCTATCTATCTATCAATCTATCTATCTATCTATCTATCTATCTATCTATCAATCTATCTATCAATCTATCTATCAATCTATCTATCTATCTATCTATCTATCTATCTATCTATCTATCTATCTATCTATCAATCTATCTATCTATCTATCTATCTATCTATCTATCTATCTATCTATCTATCAATCTATCAATCTATCGATCTATCTATCTATCTATCTATCTATCTATCTATCTATCAATCTATCTATCTATCTATCTATCTATCTATCAATCTATCTATCTATCTATCTATCTATCTATCTATCTATCTATCTATCTATCTATCTATCTATCTATCTATCTATCTATCTATCTATCAATCAATCTATCTATCTATCTATCTATCTATCTATCTATCTATCTATCAATCTATCAATCTATCTATCTATCTATCTATCTATCTATCAATCTATCAATCTATCAATCTATCTATCTATTTATCTATCTATCAATCTATCTATCTATCTACCTATCTATCTATCTATCTATCTATCTATCTATCTATCTATCAATCTATCTATCTATCTATCTATCTATCTATCTATCTATCTATCAATCTATCAATCTATCAATCTATCTATCAATCTATCAATCTATCTATCTATCTATCTATCTATCTATCTATCAATCTATCTACCTATATATCTATCAATCTATCTATCAATCCATCTATCTATCTATCTATCAATCTATCTATCTATCTATCTATCTATCAATCTATCTATCTATCTATCTATCTATCTATCTATCTATCTATCTATCTATCTATCTATCTATCAATCTATCTATCTATCTATCTATCTATCAATCTATCTATCAATCTATCTATCAATCAATCTATCTATCTATCTATCTATCTATCTATCAATCTATCTATCTATCAATCTATCTATCAATCTATCTATCAATCTATCTATCAATCTATCTATCAATCTATCTATCTATCTATCTATCTATCTATCTATCTATCTATCAATCTATCTATCTATCTATCAATCTATCTATCAATCTATCTATTTATCTATCAATCTATCTATCTATCAATCTATCTATCTATCAATCTATCTATCTATCTATCAATCTATCTATCTATCAATCTATCTATCAATCTATCTATCTATCAATCTATCTATCTATCAATCTATCTATCTATCAATCTATTTATCTATCAATCTATCTATCTATCAATCTATCTATCTATCAATCTATCTATCTATCAATCAATCTATCTATCTATCAATCAATCTATCTATCTATCTATCTATTTATCTATCTATCTATCTATCAATCTATCTATCAATCTATCTATCTATCAATCTATCTATCTATCAATCAATCTATCTATCAATCTATCTATCTATCTATCTATCTATCTATCAATCAATCTATCTATCTATCTATCTATCTATCTATTTATCAATCTATCTATCTATCTATCAATCTATCTATCAATCTATCTATCAATCTATCTATCTATCTATCTATCTATCTATCTATCTATCTATCAATCTATCTATCAATCTATCTATCTATCTATCTATCAATCTATCTATCTATTAATCTATCTATCTATCAATCTATCTATCTATCTATCAATCTATCTATCTATCAATCTATCTATCAATCTATCTATCTATCTATCAATCAATCAATCTATCTATCTATCTATCTATCTATCTATCAATCTATCTATCTATCAATCTATCTATCTATCAATCTATCTATCTATCTATCTATCTATCTATCAATCTATCTATCTATCTATCTATCAATCTATCTATCTATCTTTCTATCTATCTATCAATCTATCTATCAATCTATCTATCAATCTATCTATCAATCTATCTATCTATCTATCTATCTATCTATCAATCTATCTATCTATCAATCTATCAATCTATCTATCTATCAATCTATCTATCTATCAATCTATCTATCAATCTATCTTTTTATCTATCAATCTATCTATCTATCAATCTATCTATCTATCAATCTATCTATCTAGCAATCAATCTATCTATCAATCTATCTATCTATCAATCTATCTATCAATCAATCTATCTATCAATCTATCTATCTATCTATCTATCTATCAATCTATCTATCTATCTATCTATCAATCTATTTATCTATCAATCTATCTATCTATCAATCTATCTATCTATCTATCAATCAATCTATCTATCTATCTATCAATCTATCTATCTATCTATCAATCTATCTATCAATCTATCTATCTATCTATCTATCTATCAATCTATCTATCAATCTATCTATCTTTCAATCTATCTATCAATCTATCTATCTACCAATCTATCTATCAATCTATCTATCAATCTATCTATCTATCAATCTATCTATCTATCAATCTATCTATCTATCAATCTACCTATCATTCTATCTATCTATCTATCTATCTATCTATCAATCTATCTATCTATCTATCTATCAATCTATCTATCTATCAATCTATCTATCTATCAATCTATCTATCTATCAATCTATCTATCTATCAATCTATCTATCTATCAATCAATCTATCTATCTATCTATCTATCAATCTATCTATCTATCAATCTATTTATCTATCAATCTATCTATCTATCAATCTATCTATCTATCTATCAATCTATCTATCAATCTATCTATCTATCTATTTATCAATCTATCTATCTATCTATCTATCTATCTATCAATCTATCTATCAATCTATCTATCAATCTATCTATCAATCTATCTATCTATCTATCTATCTATCAATCTATCTATCAATCTATCTATCTGTCTATCAATCTATCTATCTATTAATCTATCTATCTATCAATCTATCTATCTATCTATCTATCAATCAATCTATCTATCTATCAATCTATCTATCAATCTATCTATCTATCTATCAATCAATCAATCTATCTATCTATCTATCTATCTATCTATCTATCAATCTATCTATCTATCTATCTATCTATCTATCTATCAATCTATCTATCTATCTATCTATCTATCTATCAATCTATCTATCTATCTATCAATCTATCTATCTATCTATCTATCTATCTATCAATCTATCTATCAATCTATCTATCAATCTATCTATCAATCTATCTATCTATCTATCTATCAATCTATCAATCTATCTATCTATCTATCTATCAATCTATCTATCAATCTATCTATTTATCTATCAATCTATCTATCTATCAATCTATCTATCTATCAATCTATCTATCTATCAATCTATCTATCTATCAATCTATCTATCTATCAATCTATCTATCTATCAATCTATCTATCTATCAATCAATCTATCTATCTATCTATCTATCAATCTATCTATCTATCAATCTATTTATCTATCAATCTATCTATCTATCAATCTATCTATCTATCAATCAATCAATCTATCTATCTATCTATCTATCTATCTATCAATCTATCTATCTATCTATCTATCTATCTATCTATCAATCTATCTATCTATCTATCTATCTATCAATCTATCTATCAATCTATCTATCAATCAATCTATCTATCAATCTATCTATCAATCTATCTATCTATCAATCTATCTATCAATCTATCTATCTATCTATCTATCAATTAATCTATCTATCTATCAATCTATCTATCTATCTATCAATCTATCTATCTATCAATCTATCTATCAATCTATCTATCTATCAATCTATCTATCTATCAATCTATCTATCTATCAATCTATCTATCAATCTATCTATCTATCTATCTATCAATCTATCTATCAATCTATCTATCAATCTATCTATCAATCTATCTATCAATCTATCTATCTATCAATCTATTTATCTATCAATCTATCTATCTATCAATCTATCTATCAATCAATCAATCTATCTATCTATCTATCTATCTATCTATCAATCAATCTATCTATCAATCAATCTATCTATCTATCAATCTATCTATCTATCAATCTATCTATCTATCAATCTATCTATCTATCAATCTATCTATCTATCTATCAATCTATCTATCAATCTATCTATCTATCTATCAATCTATCTATCTATCAATATATCTATCTATCAATCTATCTATCTATCAATCTATCTATCTATCAATCTATCTATCTATCAATCTACCTATCATTCTATCTATCTATCTATCAATCAATCTATCTATCTATCAATCTATGTATCAATCTATCTATCTATCTATCTATCTATCAATCTATCTATCAATCTATCTATCTATCTATCTATCAATCTATCTATCTATCTATCAATCAATCTATCTATCAATCTATCAATCTATCTATCTATCTATCAATCTATCTATCTATCAATCTATCTATCTATCTATCAATCTATCTATCTATCAATCTATCTATCTATCTATCTATCAATCTATCTATCAATCTATCTATCTACCAATCTATCTATCTATCAATCTATCTATCTATCTATCTATCTATCAATCTATTTATCTATCTATCTATCTATCTATCAATCTATCTATCTATCTATCTATCAATCTATCTATCAATCTATCTATCAATCAATCTATCTATCAATCTATCTATCTATCAATCTATCTATCAATCTATCTATCAATCTATCTATTTATCTATCTATCAATTAATCTATCTATCTATCAATCTATCTATCTATCTATCAATCTATCTATCTATCAATCTATCTATCTATCTATCAATCTATTTATCAATCTATCTATCTATCTATCAATCTATCTATCTATCAATCTATCTATCTATCAATCTATCTATCTATCAATCTATCTATCTATCTATCTATCAATCTATCTATCTATCAATCTATCTATCAATCTATCTATCAATCTATCTATCTATCAATCTATTTATCTATCAATCTATCTATCTATCAATCTATCTATCAATCAATCAATCTATCTATCTATCAATCTGTCTATCTATCAATCAATCTATCTATCTATCAATCTATCTATCTATCAATCTATCTATCTATCAATCTATCTATCTATCAATCTATCTATCTATCTATCTATCTATCTATCTATCTATCTATCAATCTATCTATCAATCTATCTATCTATCTATCTATCAATCTATCTATCTATCAATATATCTATCTATCAATCTATCTATCTATCAATCTATCTATCTATCAATCTATCTATCTATCAATCTACCTATCATTCTATCTATCTATCTATCAATCAATCTATCTATCTATCAATCTATGTATCAATCTATCTATCTATCTATCTATCAATCTATCTATCAATCTATCTATCTATCTATCTATCAATCTATCTATCTATCTATCAATCAATCTATCTATCAATCTATCAATCTATCTATCTATCTATCAATCTATCTATCTATCAATCTATCTATCTTTCAATCTATCTATCAATCTATCTATCTATCAATCTATCTATCAATCTATCTATCAATCTATCTATCTATCAATCTATCTATCTATTAATCTATCTATCTATCTATCAATCTACCTATCATTCTATCTATCTATCTATCAATCTATCTATCTATCAATCTATCTATCTATCAATCAATCTATCTATCAATCTATCCATCTATCTATCTATCTATCAATCAATCTATCTATCAATCTTTCAATCTATCTATCTATCTATCAATCTATCTATCTATCAATCTATCTATCTATCAATCTATCTATCTATCTATCTATCAATCTATCTATCAATCTATCTATCTATCTATCTATCTATCTATCTATCTATCTATCTATCTATCAATCTATCTATCTATCTATCTATCAATCCATCTATCTATCTATCTATCAATCTATCTATCTATCTATCAATCTATCTATCTATCAATCTATCTATCTATCTATCTATCAATCTATCTATCTATCTATCAATCTATCTATCTATCTATCTATCTATCAATCTATCTATCTATCTATCTATCTATCTATCTATCAATCTATCAATCTATCTATCAATCTATCTATCAATCTATCTATCAATCTATCTATCAATCAATCTATCTATCTATCTATCAATCTATCTATCAATCTATCTATCAATCTATCTATCAATCTATCTATCAATCTATCTATCAATCTATCTATCTATCTATCAATCTATCTATCTATCTATCTATCTATCTATCAATCTATCTATCTATCAATCTATCTATCT